>JAPMUY010011091.1:82500-125000 GCA_026901105.3 Galaxias olidus | reverse complement strand
TCTATCGCTCTCTCTCTCTCCGCCCCTTCCGTCTCCTAGGTAACGGAGCTGGCCCCTCTGGGCTCCCTGCTGGAGCGGTTGAGGTGCGTGCGGACCCAGGGCCCGGTCCTGATCCACTCCCTGTGTCAGTACGCCGTGCAGGTGGCCTGCGGCATGGCCTACCTGGAGCAGAGGCGCTTCATCCACAGAGACCTGGCCGCCAGGTGAGCGGGGCTAAGGACCGATGGGTTTACTGAATATATATATAGGCCAGGTGAGAGGGGCTTAGGACCGATGGGTTTACTGTATGTGTATACTTCAGGTGAGAGGGGCTAAGGACTGATGGGTTTACTGTATGTATATATGCCAGGTGAGAGGGGCTAAGGACTGCCCTATGGATCAATGGGTTTACTGTATGTATATATGCCAGGTGAGAGGGGCTAAGGACTGCCCTATGGATCAATGGGTTTACTGTATGTATATACGCCAGGTGAGAGGGGCTAAGGACTGCCCTATGGATCAATGGGTTTACTGTATGTATATATGCCAGGTGAGAGGGGCTAAGGACTGATGGGTTTACTGTATGTATATACGCCAGGTGAGAGGGGCTAAGGACTGATGGGTTTACTGTATGTATATATGCCAGGTGAGAGGGGCTAAGGACTGATGGGTTTACTGTATGTATATATGCCAGGTGAGAGGGGCTAAGGACTGATGGGTTTACTGTATGTATATATGCCAGGTGAGAGGGGCTAAGGACCGATGGGTTTACTGTATGTATATATGCCAGGTGAGAGGGGCTAAGGACTGCTCTATGGATCAGTGGGTTTACTGTATGTATATACGCCAGGTGAGAGGGGCTAAGGACTGATGGGTTTACTGTATGTATATATGCCAGGTGAGAGGGGCTAAGGACTGCTCTATGGATCATTGGGTTTACTGTATGTATATACGCCAGGTGAGAGGGGCTAAGGACTGCTCTATGGATCAGTGGGTTTAATACATTTACAGAGTTTGGAAAAGCCATTCTCATTACTTTGTCTTTTTCTTTAAATTCCTCCACTTATTGTTGAAGTAATTATCCATTCCTCTCAATGTTCAATAGCATTCTATAGATTAATAATATTAATAATAATAATAATAATAATAATAATAATAATAATAAAAATAATCATCATCATCATCATCATCATCATCATCATAATAATAATAATAATAATTCATAATGATCATTTTATTCTGTTGAGAGCAGAACGTACTAGGTTGTCGTTCATCAAAGCTCGCCTGTCTCTCTAGAGGGTGACCCCTGACCTGTCTGTGACCCTGTTTTAGGAACATCCTCCTGGCCTCGACTCACAGGGTGAAGATAGGAGACTTTGGTCTGATGAGGGCCCTGCCCAACGACCACGAGCACTATGTCATGCAGGAGCACCGCAAAGTGCCCTTCGCCTGGTGAGAGAGAGAGAGAGAGTGTGTGTGTGTGTGTGTGTGTGTGTGTGTGTGTTCGTCGGGTAGGTGTGTGCGTGTGTGTGAAGCGGTTTGCGGTTTGTTTGAACTTACATTGTGTGTGTGCGTGTGTGTGTGTGTGAGGGTAGGTGTGCTCTGAACTCACTATATGTGTGTGTGTGTGTGTGTGTGTGTGTGTGCGTGCGTGCGTGCGTGTGTGGTAGGTGTGCTCCGGAGAGTCTGAAGACCAGGACGTTCTCTCACGCTACAGACACCTGGATGTTTGGAGTCACGCTGTGGGAGATGTTCACCCACGGGCAGGAGCCCTGGCTGGGCCTCAATGGGAGCCAGGTACACACACAGTACATTACATTACATTACATTACATTCGTTTAGCAGACGCTTTTATCCAAAGCGACTTACAAAATATTTTGCCTACAAAAAGATAATGGTAAAAACTACAAGTCAGGTAGAGAAAATAAGTGCATCCCTGACCTAATCATCTAGATAAGAGCTAAGCGAGTGCTATATTAAACATCAGGATAATAACCAAACCTTCACAAACTACAAACAATTTCTGAGTGCAACCAATTACATGGTATATCGAACACACACACACACACACACACACACACACACACATACACGGTAACTCACTAACAAACACACACACATACCACAGTAACTCACTAACACCCACACACAAACATACACACTTACACAGTAACTCACTAACAAACACACACACATACACACACACACACACAAACATACACACACATACACAGTAACTCACTAACACGCTAACACACACACACACACACACACACTAACACACACACAAACTACTGCTTAGATCTACATTCAGACTGTGTGGCGGTGTGTTCAGATCCTCCATAAGGTGGATAAGGAAGGAGAGCGCCTCCCAAAGCCGGAGGACTGTCCCCAGGACATCTACAACGTCATGCTGCAGTGCTGGGCGCAGAAACCGCACGACAGACCCACCTTCGTCGCCCTCCGCGAGTTCCTGCTGGAGGTAACGTGTGTGTGTGTGTGTGTGTCTGTGGTGTGTGTGTGTTTTGTGTGTGCGCGCCGTGTAATTTTTGTTGTTTCATGACCCCCGTGTTTGTGCTGACATTCGACTATGAAAGTGAGTGTCTGGTCTTGGAACGTTGGGGACAGCAAATTAATCAAGCACTCCACCTAGTGGCTGATTGTTGTAACAGCATGACACTCACACACGGACTTATGTTTTGTGCTTTGTGTATTGTTAAAGGGTAGGTAGGAAGGGAGTAAAGGATTTGGTGAGCTCAGGGCTGGCCCCTTTAAAATATCCCAGTTCATAAGGCAACAGAGTAGCTGTGTAGCTATAATAATCAAAAACAATACATTTATGTTGCCTGCCACTTGGGGCCAGGTCGTCACTGTTGAAGAGAATCTGTTCTCAGCTGACTTACCTGGTTAAATAAAGTTATTATTATTAGCTAGACACGTATTTAATGGTGGTATCCATTCAGTTCTTGACATTCATAAGGTGTGTGTCTGTTTTCACCATGTGTGGAATGGCGTTGTTCTGTGTTTTCACCATGTGTATAATGGCGTTGTCTTGTGTTTTCATCAGACCATGTGTGTAATGGTGTGGTCTTGTGTTTTCACCATGTGTGTAATGGTGTTGTCTTGTGTTTTCACCAGACTATGTGTGTAATGGTGTTGTGTTGTGTTTTCACCAGACCATGTAATGGTGTTGTCTTGTGTTTTCACCAGACCATGTGTGTAATGGTGTTGTCTTGTGTTTTCACCAGACCATGTGTGTAACGGTGTTGTCTTGTGTTTTCACCATGTGTGTAATGGTGTTGTCTTGTGTTTTCACCAGACCATGTGTGTAATGGTGTGTTGTGTTTTCACCATGTGTGTAATGGTGTGTTGTGTTTTCACCATGTGTGTAATGGTGTTGTGTTGTGTTTTCACCATGTGTGTAATGGTGTTGTGTTGTGTTTTCACCAGACCATGTGTGTAATGGTGTGTTGTGTTTTCACCAGACCATGTAATGGTGTTGTCTTGTGTTTTCACCAGACCATGTGTGTAATGGTGTGTTGTGTTTTCACCATGTGTGTAATAGTGTTGTCTTGTGTTTTCACCATGTGTGTAATGGTGTGTTGTGTTTTCACTATGTGTGTAATAGTGTTGTCACCATGTGTGTAATGGTGTCTTGTGTTTTCACCAGACCATGTGTGTAACGGTGTTGTGTTGTGTGTTCACCAGACCATGCCCACGGACATGTGCGCTCTGCAGGACTTTGACGAGGTGGACAAGCTGCAGATCCAGGTCAACGACGTCATCACCATCATCGAGGGCAGGTGAGTCCGTCACTCAGTGTCTCCAGACGAATCATCAAGGGTCAGCACACCTCTGAGGATTCTCTGTCTGAACGGGGTTTAGTTTAGGGTTGCTAGTCACATTTCTGAATTTAGAATAGGATGTTGAATCTGTAATGCATCAGAGGGTTATGTCAGCTATAATCTTCTCTGTTTGTTCGCAATTTGATTAGAACTCACCTGACTATGGTTAACTGTGTGTGTGTGTGTGTGTGTGTGTGTGTGTGTGTGTGTGTGTGTGTGTGTGTGTGTGTGTGTGTGCGTGTGTGTGTGTGTGTGTGTGTGCGTGTTTGTATCCTGCCCCTCTCCTCAGGGCTGAGAACTACTGGTGGCGGGGGCAAAACAAGCGCACCTTCCAGGTGGGTCCGTTCCCCCGTAACGTGGTGACCTCCGTAGCCGGCCTGTCGGCCCACGACATCAGCCGGCCGCTGAAGAACAGCTTCATCCACACGGGCCACGGAGACACCAACCCTCACCGCTGCTGGGGCTTCCCCGACCGGATAGACGAGTAAGGACCGCCTGGCAACGCACTCGCCTGATCAATGCCATGCTACGCTATGCTATGCTAAGCTATGCTAAGCTATGCTAGACTAGAATAGGCTAGGCTAGGCTAGGCTATTCTGTGCTATGCTATGCTATGCTATGCGAGGACACGAGATGACCTGAGATGCAATTCAAGTAGATGAGATACTGTTTTCAGTGTTCCACAAGCTGTTGGTACTTACACCTACGTTTGCTGCAGTGCAATTTTACACCAACAGAGGGCGGTAGAGCCTTATTGTTGTTCCTTACTGTTGCATGCTGTGCCAGAAGTGAACATTAATCGCTTGATAACCCATGAATTCCCTTTGGATCATAGCCCACTTTACTGTGTAATAACTTCAACATTTCTGTACCCTACTCCATCTCACTCTTTCTCTCTACCTCTCCCCCACCTCTCACCCTCACTCCCACTCCCTCTCTTTTGCTCTCTCTCACCCCCACCTCTCTCACTCTCACTCCCTCCTCTCTCTCCCCCACCTCTCTTACTCTCACTCTCACTCCCTCTCTCTCTTTTGCTCTCTCTTTACCCCACCTCTCTCACTCTCACTCTCTCTCTCTCTCTCTACCTCTCTCTCTTCCCCCTTTCGCTCTCCCCCCCTTCTCTCTGTGTACTATTAGTCTGTACCTGGGTAACCCCATGGATCCTCCAGATGTGATGGGAGTGGATGTGAAGGCCGCCCGGCCCACCCTGTTACCAGGTCGACTTAAAAGTGAGTGGCCCTATCTGCCTTCATTGTCCTCGTGTGGTGTTTGGTGTCTAATGTCTTCCTCTTCTGGCCGGTGGGTTTAATAACACTGCTGGCTCAGCACTTACTTTGACTGCACTGACTCTTGCTTCTTCTGCTTCTTCTTCTGCTTCTTCTGCTGCTTCTTCTTCTTCTTCTGCTTCTTCCTGCTTCTGCTTCTTCTTCTGCTTCTTTTTATGCTTCTTCTTTGACCTTTTTTCTTTGTCTCGCCCTCTCTTTCCCTCCTTATCTTTCCCCGTCTGCTGTGGCGTTCTCTCTTTTCTACGTCCCTCTCCCTCCTCTCCTCTCCTCCTCTTCTCCTCTGTGCTGCTGGCGTTTCAGAGGCCCCTCCTCCCCGCCCTCCTCAGCCAGCAGTGCTGCTGGGACACAGTAAGTGTACTCTCTCTCTCTCTCTCTCTTTCTCTCTCTCTGTGTCTCTCTCTCTCTTTTTCTCTCTCTGTTTCTCTCTCTTTATTTCTCTCTGCAGCGCTCCTTTGCGCCTGCCCTCCTTCCCTCGATCCTTCTGTTATCTCTTTCAATCTTCCTGTCAATCAATCCTGTCAAGTGATTTTATTGCTTCTCTGTGCTTCCACCTTTGTACCTTTCCCCCGTCTCTCTCTCCTTCTCTCTTTTTCCCTGCCTCGCTTTCTCTCTATCTTTCTCTCCCGTCTCTCTTTCTGTCTCCATCCCTCTATTTTCCGCCACGAATTGATATAACTTTCACCTTGACAACAATGTTGTGACAACAATCCCTTGTTGATGGTGCTTCGCAATGTATCAGAGGTAAAGTGGTTTTAACTAGAGATTTCTTATTGTGTGTGTGTGTGTGTGTATGTGTGTGTGTGTGTGTGTGTGTGTGTGCGCTCGCTCAGAGCCGTGCTACGACGCCGTCACCGAAGACAACGACCCCACCTCCACCGGACTCCGCCGCCTGTCGCTACGGAAACCGGGCTCCATCAAAGGCCTCAAGCTCAAACCCGCCGCCTGGGTGTCCGCCTCCAAACCGGGAGGGGGCCGGACCTCAGGCCCCACCCCAAGCGGCGAGGTGTCCCTCATAGACTTCGGGGAGGAGTTTCCCCCGGCCACGCCGTCCCCTTCCCCCGTGGTGGAGGCCCCGGCGCCGTCGTTGGCCAAGCTGGCGTTGGCGGGGGACTACATCCTGGACCGCACGCCGCCCGTCAGCCCCTGCCGCTCGCTGCCCCGCCCCTTACACCCCACGCCCGTGGTGGACTGGGACGCCCGTCCCCTGCCCCCGCCCCCCGCCTACGACGACGTGGCGCAGGACGAGGAAGACATGGAGGTACGCCGGTTTACATCCTGTAGGGTTAGGGTTAGGGAACGTTTACATCCTGTAGGGTTAGGGAACGTTTACATCCTGTAGGGTTAGGGTTAGGGAACGTTTACATCCTGTAGGGTTAGGGAACGTTTACATCCTGTAGGGTTAGGGTTAGGGAACGTTTACATCCTGTAGGGTAAGGGTTAGGGAACGTTTACATCCTATAGGGTTAGGGTTAGGGAACGTTTATATCCTATAGGGTTAGGGTTAGGGAACGTTTACATCCTATAGGGTTAGGGTTAGGGAACGTTTACATCCTGTAGGGTAAGGGTTAGGGAACGTTTACATCCTATAGGGTTAGGGTTAGGGAACGTTTACATAGGGTTAGGGAACGTTTACATCCTGTAGGGTTAGGGTTAGGGAACGTTTACATCCTATAGGGTTAGGGTTAGGGAACGTTTACATCCTGTAGGGTTAGGGTTAGGGAACGTTTACATCCTATAGGGTTAGGGTTAGGGAACGTTTACATCCTGTAGGGTTAGGGTTAGGGAACGTTTACATCCTGTAGGGTTAGGGTTAGGGAACGTTTACATCCTGTGGGGTTAGGGTTAGGGAACGTTTAAATCCTATAGGGTAAGGGTTAGGGAACATTTACATCCTGTAGGGTAAGGGTTAGGGAACGTTTACATCCTATAGGGTAAGGGTTAGGGAACGTTTACATCCTGTAGGGTTAGGGTTAGGGAACGTTTACATCCTGTAGGGTTAGGGTTAGGGAACGTTTACATCCTATAGGGTTAGGGTTAGGGAACGTTTACATCCTGTAGGGTAAGGGTTAGGGAACGTTTACATCCTATAGGGTTAGGGAACGTTTACATCCTATAGGGTTAGGGTTAGGGAACGTTTACATCTTGTAGGGTTAGGGTTAGGGAACGTTTACATCCTATAGGGTTAGGGTTAGGGAACGTTTACATCCTGTAGGGTTAGGGTTAGGGAACGTTTACATCCTATAGGGTTAGGGTTAGGGAACGTTTACATCCTGTAGGGTTAGTTTTAGGGAACGTTTACATCCTGTAGAGTTAGGGTTAGGGAACGTTTACATCCTGTGGGGTTAGGGTTAGGGAACGTTTAAATCCTATAGGGTAAGGGTTAGGGAACGTTTACATCCTATAGGGTAAGGGTTAGGGAACGTTTACATCCTGTAGGGTTAGGGAACGTTTACATCCTGTAGGGTTAGGGTTAGGGAACGTTTACATCCTGTAGGGTAAGGGTTAGGGAACGTTTACATCCTGTAGGGTTAGGGTTAGGGAACGTTTACATCCTATAGGGTTAGGGTTAGGGAACGTTTACATCCTGTAGGGTTTAGGGAACGTTTACATCCTTGGGTTAGGGTTAGGGAACGTTTACATCCTATAGGGTTAGGGTTAGGGAACGTTTACATCCTGTAGGGTTAGGGTTAGGGAACGTTTACATCCTATAGGGTTGGGGTTAGGGAACGTTTACATCCTGTAGGGTTAGGGTTAGGGAACGTTTACATCCTGTAGGGTTAGGGTTAGGGAACGTTTACATCCTGTAGGGTTAGGGAACGTTTACATCCTGTGGGGTTAAGGGAACGTTTACATGCTGTAGGGTTAGGGTTAACATTTACATACTGTAGGGTTAGGGTTAGGAAACGTTTACATCTTGTAGGGTTAGGGTTAGGGAACGTTTACATCCTGTAGGGTTAGGGTTAGGGAACGTTTACATCCTGTGGGGTTAGGGTTAGGGAACGTTTAAATCCTATAGGGTAAGGGTTAGGGGAACATTTACATCCTGTAGGGTAAGGGTTAGGGAACGTTTACATCCTATAGGGTAAGGGTTAGGGAACACATCCTGTAGGGTTAGGGTTAGGGAACGTTTACATCCTGTAGAGTTAGGGTTAGGGAACGTTTACATCCTCTAGGGTTAGGGTTAGGGAACGTTTACATCCTATAGGGTAAGGGTTAGGGAACGTTTACATCCTATAGGGTTAAGGGTTTAGTAGGTTCAAAGAGAAGACATCCTGTAGAGGGTTACGGGTTAGGGTTAGGGAACGTTTACATCCTGTAGGGTTAGTTTTTACATCCTGTGGTTAGGGTTATTGTGGGGTTAGGGTTAGGGTTAAATCCTATAGGGTAATGTTTACTTTACCTGTGGATTAGTAGGTTAGGGAATGTTTAGGGTTACTTTACATCCTGTGGGTATTAGGGAACGTTTACATCCTGTAGGGAACATTTAGGGTTAGGGAACGTACATCCTGTAGGGTAAGGGTTAGGGAACAATCTTAGGGTTAGGGTTATTTACATCCTGTAGGGTTAGGGTTAGGGAACGTTTACATCCTGTAGGGTTAGGGTTAGGGAACGTTTACATCCTATAGGGTTGGGGTTAGGGAACGTTTACATCCTGTAGGGTTAGGGTTAGGGAACGTTTACATCCTGTAGGGTTAGGGAACGTTTACATCCTGTGGGGTTAGGGTTAGGGAACGTTTACATGCTGTAGGGTTAGGGTTAGGGAACATTTACATACTGTAGGGTTAGGGTTAGGAAACGTTTACATCTTGTAGGGTTAGGGTTAGGGAACGTTTACATCCTGTAGGGTTAGGGTTAGGGTTCAAAGAGAAGACATGGAGGTACGCTGGTTTACATCCTGTGGATTAGGGTTAGGGAATGTTTACTTCCTGTGGATTAGGGTTAGGGAATGTTTACTTCCTGTGGATTAGGGTTAGGGAACATTTACAATCTTGTGGATTGTTTGTTATTTAAAATGTTTAGAAATGTATTGTACAAGTCATCATGATGATCCTACTGAAAACTTACTTTACTATGTATTTAAAATATTATATTTATATTATGGTAATGTTATTTTGTTAAATTTGAGCTATTCAACTTCTGAAGCTAGATTCAAACTGACTGGTCTAAGAACTATATTTACCACATTTCATTTAACATTAAATTGTGAAATAAAAAATTTGATTTCTCTGTTTACCAGGTGAGCTCCATCAACAGTGTGGAGCTCCAGGAGCGACCAGGGGAGCCGTCCATCCTCCGTACCCCAACCCAGGACCTCTCCGCTGGGCCAGACCCCTGCGAGAGGCCCCCGTCTTCCTCCAGGGGTGTGGAGGACAACCTGTTCCTCCCCACCGGCAGGCAGAGCCAGGCCCTGTCCTCCTCTTTCTCCCAGTCGGCCGAGATCTTCCAGGAGCTCCAGCAGGAGTGTATGCGGCGGCTGCACGTGCCCGTCGGCGGTGCCCCTCGGTCGGGCTCCCCGTCGCGCACCTCGGCCTCCTCCCCGCAGCACCAGGAGATGCACCGTCAGATCATCCTGTCGTTCTCCCCCGAGCACAAGCCCCAGATCCCCCCCCGCGTCCCCATCCCGCCCCGGCCCGTCAAACGGGGGGACTACGCCCCCATCCGCTGGTCGGGGGACCTCTCGCCGTCCCCCACGCCGACCGGCACCACCGAGGACGGGCCCGGGCCGAACCCCGCGACGAGAGACAGGCCCCCTCAGGTGCCCCCCAGGGACCCTCTGTCCCAGCCCGGCTCCAGGACCCCCAGCCCCATGGGGCTGCACCCGGTGGGTTCCCCCCAGCCGAGAGGCTCCGTCCTGGGCTGCGTCGTCCCGCCCGCCCCCCTGTCCGTCCTCTCCACCTCCCCGGGGAAGCACCTCATGCCCACCACGCACAGCTTCGCCTCCGACCCCAAGTACGCCGCGCCCAAGGTCATCCAGGCCAGGGAGCCTTCCTCTTCCTCCTCCTTCTCTATCTCCTCCGCCAAGGGGCCCTGCATCCTCCCCATCGTCCGCGACGGCCGTAAAGTCAGCAGCACTCACTACTACCTCCTGCCCGAGCGGCCGCCCTACCTGGACCGCTACGACCGCTTCTTCAGGGAGGGCGACGCCAGCGTCTCCTCCTCCGCCGCGGTCGCCGGGGGCAACGAGGAGCGTCCGGCGCGGCACACCAACACGGCCACCGTGCGGCCCATGGTGGTGCACAGCCAGGGGGCGCTGCAGCTCGGCACCCAGCCCCAGCATGGGCTCCTGCAGCCGGGGGAGCTGAAGGCCAACTTCTCCTCCAACAACAACAGCACCCTGGATGGGGGAGGAGGAGGAGGAGGAGGAGGGGGGCGGTTGGGGATGAAGACGTCCCTCAGTCTGCCCCGGGTCAGTTCTGACGGGCCGGTGGACCCGTATGGACCTGCAGCGGTTGCCAGGGCAGAGGGAGTCTCCACCGCTGACAGGGTCAAAATGGTGAATTATTCATATTACTAAATCATATTATGAAGTACCAATACTTCAATCAGCTTATGTGGAACTCATGGATAGGAATTATAAATATTACAGAGCAAAGTTACTAATGGTGAACTTGTACGTAGCATTCGTCGATGTTATAAAGTGTCAATACTTTTCATCTGATGACGAGACGCTAGATGGATGACGTTACCATAGCAACGTAACAGGACCTTAGTGTTTCTACCGCTATCTATTTATTTCTCAGTAAGCTAAGATATGTTGACTTATTTAGCTCAATTAGATCTTTAACAGCTTGGACGAAATATGTCTCGACGCAAGTTCACACTGTACACAAATAATACATTCTGTATCCCCAAAATGAATAATGTGTTATATCAGAGTAAATGTTGAGGAGAGGCATCCATCTTCTTTTCTCTTAAGCCAAACAGAATGTTCCCTTTAATCACCGGGGCACAGCTGCTCTCCACCCTCTCTCTCTCTCTCTTTCTCTTTCTCTCTCTCTCTCTCTCTCCACCCTCTCTCTCTCTCTCTCCCTCTCTCGCTCTCTCTGTGGTAAGAGAAGCTTGGACACCCGGAGCGGTGTGATCGATCGGCTTTATCACGGCTATTATTTTCAACACAAACTCCCCTTCCTTATCTTAAACTGACTGTGATTGCTTTCTCTTAATGAGAACGGAGTTGGCCGCGGCGGTTATTGCAGAGCAATGATCTGTCCTTCCCTTGTCTCTCCCTGTTGATTGGGTTTAATGGACTGTGTCCATGCCGGTTAGCGCGCGCGCGCGCGTGTGTGTGTGTGTGTGTGTGTGTGTGTGTGTGTGTGTGTGTGTGTGTGTGTGTGTGAATGTGTGTGAATGTGTGCTCGCACCTTCATCACGGTGTGTGTGTGTGTGTGTGTGTGTAAGAGAGAATGTGTGTGTGTGTGCATGTGAGAAAATATGTATATGTGTTTGTGAATGTGTGTGAGTGTGAGTGTATGTGTGTGCGCGTGTACCTTCATCGTGGTATACTGTTGAGAGTTGGAGCCTCAGGATAAGCTCCGCCCCAAGGGCGCCTGGGACATACGGCGCTGAAGAACTCGTTAAGGAGTGATGATTGACACCTGATGAGTACTGAACCACGATGTCATGCCTCCAGATCGTTTAGCTAATCTATGACAATAGGAACATCACAACTCAATAAATATATTTTGTAGGCATTAGTTTGGCTCTTGACTGCTTGTTAGCGACGGGGATGCACTTTCCTTTGGGATTTGGAGTATCCCTCTCTAGTCTAATGCGCTGTGATCCATCAATTACGTTGGTCTCATAGCGTCAGCTTAATGGCTATTAAATAAGACAGGGTACGTCAAAGGAAAAGAGAGAAGCGCTAATGGACGTGTCTCAACAATTTCCTGAAAATTTTACTAAATTTTTTAGTTTTCTGTCACTCTGTGGTCTCTCTCTCTCCATCTGCTTTACTTTACAGGTAGCACCTCACTCCTCCTCTCCACCTCTCTTTTATTCTTTTGCTTTCTCCCTCCTCCCATGTCCTCCCCCTCTCTCTCGCTCTCTCTCTCTCTCTCTCTCTCACCAGCAAGCCGCTTTCAAATCAACCTGCTTAGTCCTGTAAATCATTAGAGTTAACAACAGAGGTTTATACCCTAGCGTGTGGTGACTTAGTACCAAACAGATGGGGGTTAGCGCATCTTGCAGTAAATAAACGCCACCGCTTCCCAACGCTATATTTTTTCCATGATCTGTTGCCTCCTTGAGCAGCTGTCTCCATAACAACGCGTCCCGAGAGAGTTTTAGGGGTTTGAAAAGTTGCAATGGGTTACAAGAACATCTGGATAGGTAAAGTGACTTCACAGACAAACTTTAAAGAAGGAAATGATGCCAATTAGTTGCCCTTACAAATAAAGTTTGAATTCAACACACAAATGACACAAAATTAAAGGCGTAAGAATGTAAGAATAAAGAATAAGTGGACTTTTCTAACGGGATTGGTTGGCGCGTGTGTCAATCAGGTGCAGGAGGCGGTCCATGGCGTGACGATTGAGGAGTGTCAGACGGCCCTGCAGAACCACAGCTGGAATGTCCAGAAGGCTGTGCATTACCTCAAGGTAAGAACTACAATACCCACTGTTCTCTTCATTCCACAGTAGTTATTGTACATTACCCCATGGTAAGAACTACAATACCCAGTGTACCTCTCTTCCATTACATTAGTTATTGTGCATTACCTCAAGGTAAGAACTACAAGACCCACTGTTCCTCTCTTCTTTTACTTTAGTTATTGTGCCTTACCCCATGGTAAGGACTACAATACCCACTGTACCTCTCTTCTACAGTAGTTATTGTGCATTACCTCAAGGTACGAACTACAATACCCACTGTTCCTCTCTTCTTCATTAGTTATTGTCCATTATACAATATGGGCTGTATATAAATTAACATTCCTGACTAGCAAACTGCAACGTCATTGTTTTGAACAAATCACTTTTATAGACTATAATGTTATAATTTAAATGTAAAATTAACAAATATTTACAGCAAAAGAAACAGCAATGTTTTGAACAAATCATTATATTAGACTCCAATGTTCTTGTGGAAATGTAAAACAAAGGAAATAAACATTTATTTATGTATGCGCTGACCATTTAATATTGAATTTATGAACAAACCTAGAGTGGAACAATCCTCATCGACCCCCATGTTTGTATAATTAGTTAAGTGTGTGGACTCTAGGCTGCTAGCATACCTACCTAGCATACCTAGCGTAGATGCGTCAATGACAAGAGGTGAACTACGAGCTAGGGAGTTGAAAACATTCCATTTCTCCGCCTGAATGTGAGACCTATGGGATGTTTTGACTGATCGCTTGTGTTTCCGGCTTTCCAACCTTACATGCAAAATACTCGTTGCGTTGCACTTGTGTAAAGCGGATCTCTAGAAAACATAGACGTGGCAAAACACCTCATTCTAGGAAGGTGCTGCTGTGGTTTAGAGACGTAACCATGCAGAAAGGTTCACGCTAGTTTGCCCTTAGAAAAAGGACACTACCTAGCTCATTGCAAATGTGTGCCAGACCTTGGGCTGGATCCCTTGGTTGGACTCTGTAATCTATTGCCTGAACCTAATCAGTGATACACAGAACAGACAAAGACAGATTGTCTTAATAAGATCTTTTAATCTTTTGCTCCTTATTTGTTTCTAACCTCATCCCTTTCACCTAAACTTTTCATTTATCTTTTCCCTCTACTTTTCTCATTCTTTCTTTACATCCCTCCATACCTCCTCTCCTCTCCTCTCCCCCCTCACCCTCCTCCTCTCCTCTCCCCCTCACCCTCTTCCTCTCCTCCTCTCCACTCCTCTCCTCTCTTCTTCTCTACACTCCTCTCCTCTCTCCTCTCCTCTCCCTCTCCTCTTAGGTTGAGCAGTTGTTTTGCCTGGGGGTGCAGACCAGGTCAGAGTGCCTGAAGCTGCTGGAGCTGTGCGACTGGAACCTGCAGGTGGCAGGCACCCAGCTGCTGGAGAACTATGGCGCCGCCACCAGGCACAGGTTGGTACTACTACTACTGACCGGTCAAAACAAACAAATGTTTTGTTTTGGGGGCATTTTATATATATCTTTGAGAGAATCTATACATTTAATTAGGAACCAACCACATCCACATCACAATACCAAAACAAATAATTTGCATTATTTGAAAAACTCACATTTTATGTGTTCATTGTAGGCTACGTGTTAACGAATAGCTAATGACCTCCAGCCAGTCCATAAGATACCTCCTGTTGATTGTGTGTTAAACTCTCCAACCATAAACTGACATCAGTGTTAAAAGACCATGATACTTGTCAAACAGACGCCGCCATGTCCTTATCCTAATTCTCCAAATCTCTCTCTCCTCTGGTTACAGGCCGTGACAGACGTTGCCGCGGGCAACGGCCACGTCTGTGGACAAAAGCTTTTTTTTCTTGTCATCGACGAGTCATCAAAGAGTGGCGGAGTCTGCTCCCGCCCCTCCCATTGTGACTCATCGGGCAAACATCTAATCAGAGGACAGCGTTCGGATGATTCCGCTTCCATTTGACCATACTGACGTAGGCAGGCTGCGTCATGGTTACGTTTCTACGGTATAAACAGGGACACAGGAAGTCAACACGAGGAGACACGCGATTCCGACCCAGAAGATCATTTCACCATTCGATAAAAAAACTTCAAAGATCGAGTTAAAAAGGCACAGCCATCCTGATGTTTTCCAGGCAAGTCCTGAAGCCATGAACCCCCCCCCCCCACACACACACACACACACACACACACTTCTTTCTTTCCTGCTTATCCGCTAATACCCAAAGTAGATAACTTGAGGGTTTAGAATTGCTCTTAGCTAATGTTAGCTATACGCTGTGGAAATGCATTAGACACCTTGTCAGTTCACCTGTCCACTCTATATTTGATTTACTGATGGTATCACTGCCACGGCCCCCTCCTACGACACACGACTATGACCTGCTCTGCATTAGCACCTGGATCACTCCACAACAAATCTAAGCCCATACAAAACGTTTAAGATACCCGCGTAGATACAGAACTTTCTTTTCTTTTTTCACTGTCTATTTATCGATAAGTACAAGGAACTAGTTATGGCTGAAAAGTCGTTTTAAGTTAAAGGACGTTCAATGCTGCGCTATGGGACTTTAGTTAAAGTGCAACTCTTCAGGAAAAAAACAACAACCCTGCTACCAAAACAGTCTGTTCTGTTGTACTCCACAGTAATCACATGAATGTGACTATGTAAGGTCTCTTTACATTGGTTTGCGTATGGTGTTGCTGCAGTGCTCAATGTCATAGCCTCTCTCCATGGTGGTATGTGGCTTCGAGGGTCAAAGGTTAATAGGAGAAAAAAACAACAAAAATATGCTAATTTAAGTGGATGTTTTGTTCCCTTGTTTCTGAGTTATTTTCTGTCTATTTTATTAAGGTGAATTCACAGAGAACTGTTTAAGCACAAATGCAGTATCCATTGAAAAGAAAAAGTCTGAATAAAATGTAATATATATTCATGCAAGCACTGTATACACCCCCCAAAAAATTTTTACTTTTTGGATTCTCAGTTTTATATATATTAGTGACATACTTATTTTTGACTAAATATTTTAGTCATTGTCATCTTTTTGTTGGGCAATATTCTATGCTTAATAGTTTTCCCCCTTTCAAAATGTACAAACGGTTTTTGAAGCGAGTCCTCAAAAGAGGAATACCCTCCAGCCGGGTAATAATAATCACAATGTCCATGGCTGAACTGTACGTACAGTATCCCCTCCAAGCACTTCTCCGAGGTGGAACTACGCCCCATCAGCAGCCCTGCCAGCTACCCTGCAGACATGGCTGGATGTCACGCATTTAGAGGCACTGGCTGTGGAGGAAAATAAACCCCCTTCAGCACATATCACTCCCTCAATGACCCGCTAGAAAAGGATCAGGACGGAGGGAAAGAAAAAAACAAATGGTCAGCAACTGTTGGCTAACAGGCGGAGGGACAGTCATATTGTGGCCAACAGAAAAGCTATTGAGTCGATGCGTTAAGCCTCACATCTCTTCTTAAAACGAAAAAAAAAACATGTTTCTTCATCATTACCCAGACAAGACATCCACTCTATTCTTCCATCATGTGTAATGTTCTACAAAAGATCGCTAAAGTGCAATTTAAAACATTAGCATATTATTTATGAAGATGCACGTGAATATGAGATGATGGATGTGTAAAAGGTTGTTCGATGGAGACCAATTTAGAGAGACAACCTGATTGTGCTGCTGTCAATCACCTGTCACCGGCCAATCGGTGTCTCAGTTTGGGCCCATGTGACGCATCAATTATACTCTGGCTGCATTCCAAAACAACACTCATGTTACACCGTCAAGAATTGACACTTAATTTGGTAGAAGCGCATAACATCGTTTACAGGGAGTGGTGTTAGAGCAAACCTTTCGGCCCAGTAACGCCAGCAAGATATGGTGTTGGATATTGATTTGTAGTGCAGCCTCTGTTCTGATTTTCTTTAAGTTTGCAGCATGTCTGGTAGTACATGTATATCCTCTGTTAGCTGAGCTTCCTGCATTTGTAAGGAGATTATTTATAATAATCCCACGCACAGTGTAACACAGTTCAATATGTAAGCAAGAAAGAATATTAGTTCCCTGTCTTTGGCAAAGTGTTTGAAAAGAAGAGTTTATGCTGCCCTGTTTAAAAGATATCACTAGTGAGCTCCATCTAATTGTGTTACAATCCTCCGTAATTTTTTACACTGAAGGGAATTCTCCGACGCCCTAAAATAGATTTAGAAACGACGTAGAACACGTATTTTATACCTTTATAAAGATGTTATAGTGTTTGCTTTAAAGTCAATATACCAAGGATATCGTTGAATGGTCTCTGGAACAGCTTATAACATAGGCTTGCATTCACTGCTTAAGTTTGAGCAGTCCTTGAGTTTTGATCGGTTGTCATTCCATGAAATACAACGGGCCAAAAACAAAGACGGCTGCAGGGTAGTAGAAGGGTGTGTGCCCTTCAGGGAGGCAGATGGCTGGCCCAGTCTTAGGAACGTTTGTTAGTCGGTGTTTCTTTTTGTACTATGCTGCTGTAACCAGTGGAACGACTGAAGTGTTAAAATACTCATAAAGAAACCCCCAATGTTCTCCTCATGTAATATTTACAGAAATCTAAGTTGTATCGTTCTGAAATGTGCTTGTTCTTTCGTTAAGGTTGAATTGATGTTGTTTCGTTCAAACCCATTGTGTACCTTGCCGCTATTGTGTTTTGTGTTTGTGTTTGCTTTGCGGAAAGTGTTTTAGCTTGAACGGTTGCTGTACAGTTGGTTTCAATCTCTTCCCTTGTTGGAATTGCCCAAGAGAAATTCATGCTGCCGAATTTGTAAATGTATTTTTTATTAAAGAATTAACTATTTTTTACTTGTGCTTCGGCAGAGTTTTTTTTTTTTTTCAGGCACCGCCTACACAGCTCATTATGAATCTTGATTGGATATTGTTTAACGAGCAAACACTCCGTGTCAATCACGCTGTTATTTTTCCCAAGTCAACACTCAAAACAGGTGAATTTAACGCTAATTGCCAATTGGATGGAGTGTGAGTGATTAGCTTTAATGGGTTGTTGATTTAATCTTTGACCTTTGCACACTGTGGGTGTCCTATTCAGTCAGGGCGAGAGGAGACGCAGGAAAACATATGTGCCTTCATTAATATTGCTATTTATGTTTAAATCTAATGTCAGACAAGTTATTAAAATAGAAAGAACTTGAGCTAACATTGCTTACATATATAAGAAACAGTGTTTCAAAAAGAAGGGTTTTAAAGTGGAAGCCCTTTCAAAGAATAAAAAAAGGTACCAATTGTAAGTGCATACAAAAAATGGGTACACACATTATTCTTTTTTAAGGCGAGATAGATACTTGGTTTTGTGCCTGTAGCAATCAAGGTAACATTAATATAGCTGTTAGTGTATGAAGTTGCATGTTTACGAATGGTCATACATTTGCACACAGGAATGTTTTCTGTTAAATCAAAAGGACAATTTGTTTGACCCCTGAACCCTATCCTGTCTTCTATTCTCATCACCTGCTTCTTCACGTTCACTATATTTAACTCTGGTTTCTGCTCTTACAGTACCTTCACAGTACAGTGTAGTCTCTCTGCTGTGGTTTCTGGTCTTACAGTACCTTCACAGTACAGTGTAGTCTCTCTGCTGTGGTTTCTGCTCTTACATCACCGTCATAGTACAACGTGGTTCCAGAGTCTTTACTGTGGTTTCTGCTCTCTTAGTCCCTCCATAGTACAGTGTGCTCCCATTCTCTGCTGTGGTTCCTGCACACTGAGCACCTGGTCAACCAACCAGTGATGGATGAGACACCAGACAGTCATTGCTCAGTGGGATCTTCTCTGTGTTACTTTATCGCTATTTATCTCTCTCTCTCTCTCTTAATCTTTTAATTTCTCTCTCTCTCTCTCTCTCTCTCTCTCTCTCTCTCTCTCTATCTATTACTATTTCTTCCTCTCTTTCTCTCTCACTCTTTCTTACTCCCTCTTTCTCTCTGTCTTACTCTCTTTTTTATTCTCTCACCATCTTTCTCTCTCTATCCCTGTTTCTTTCTTTCACACACTCATTTGGACTGCCTTTGCTGCGCTCTATCCCTTTGTCAAACACACACACACACACACACCAATATTCAAGCTGAACTTTTGCTTAGTAATGAGAGTTGGGGCTGGCGGACCATTCATCTTGGTCATGTGTGTTTGTGTGTTGTGTGTGTGTGTGTTGGTACTTAAATTATTACCAGGTGTGGTTGAGTCCACAGTGAGATAGTGGGAACATCAAAACCAAAGGAATTCCCCTGAGAAATTACTTTGCTTTTCACTGAGCCCCTGAGAAGGAGAGGATGCACCAGATTTTTGTGTGTGTGTGTGTGTGTGTGTGTGTGTGTGTGTGTGTGTGTGTGCGCGTGCGTGTGTGCGTGCGTGTGTGTCGTCTGATTGGGTAGAACAAATAAGTTTGTATTAGTATAATGGCTCAGTGAACTACCAGTGCAACTTTATTTAATTTGTTTGGTCCTTTCAATACTTTTTTTAACGTACAGTAGTATGAGTAGTAGCAGGAGTACTACCAGATAGAGGTTAGGGAAAGAAAGCTTTGACTTTTAATTAACTATATTTGAAAAATCAACCCGAAACCACAAATAAAACAGTCGACCTTTCACACCTAACACCCGGTCTTTTCCCGCTCCCATGACCATAACCTCCCACTCACGTTCCCATGGCGACGAACTCACAGCTGCTTGCTACCCTACCCTTCACACCAAAAAGCACATCGAGGCCTCTTTAGGATGACCTTAAACTCCACCGGTCTGAAAAAGAAATTGGTATTTATTTGTTGTCAATTTTGTTTTATTTCCATTCATCCGTTTTCCAACACACCACGTAGGTTTGTTTATTTTGATTCTTCTCTATGGTCCCGCTCTCTGACGTATTGATCATGTGTGTGTTGATAGTGCCATTCATTTAACAGACCCAGAAGACCACTGTCAAAGCAGTATTACTCTCAGTACACACACACACACACACACACACACACACACACACAGACACAGACAGAGACGCACACCAATTAATCTTTGTTCACTTAATTGATTTCCTGATTTCCTGTTGGAACTTGGGAGTGTTTGTTGCTGCAGTTTCTTGTGTTATCGTCCTGCCCACTTCCCAGAGACTGGCTCCGGTTCTGGTCCCGGTTTCAAGTTCTGGTCCGGGTTCTGGTTTTGGTACTAGTCCCGGTTTTGATCCCCCTCTGGACTCTTGGGCTGGTCCAGTTGTGAACACAACTTTAGTTCTGGACAGGAACACGGATATAACAGAACCAAGCCAACCCCCCGCACACACACACTCAACCATGCTGACCAGAACCAAAGTTATAACAGAAACAAATGGAACTGAACGACGCAGCCCAGCATGGCAGGATTGGTATGGACAATAGAGGAGCAAAATAGAAAACAACTATTATATATTTTATATCATATCACATCAATCAAATACTATAATATAACATATCGGATAATAACTGTAAATGATGTAACATAATATGATATAATATTTAGTAATCTAATATATTATGCAACAGTAAAATATTTTTTTTTTTCGAAAAGTACAGAGGACAAATAGGAACGAAAGATCCGTGACATGAGCTGACCCGAGCAGAACTTGCGGCCCAGTGACAGAGGGCCTCACAGATGGGTGGTACTGAGTCTCCTCTGGGACATATGACCATGGCATGATGCATAGCTCGAACCCAGAGGAAGCCAGCGACTTGGCAGGGGGACACGGGGACAGGGTGGTCCACAGATGGGTGGACTCTCTGTGACCAGGGCGTACTGTAGCTATAGGATCACACAGGGATGCTACACATTGGCGGCCTAACTGCCAGTCTCCCCTATAGAGTGTAAAACGCCTAACCAGGAGATTAATCCCATCGAGATTAATAATCTCTTTTTCAAGGGAGACCTGGCCAAGACAAGTAGCAGCATACACACAAAAAACAACACCACATAGTTACAGACGGATGACACAAAATGAGACAACATTAAGAGCTAAACTTAAGCATACGGAACCCACAATTAAAAGAGAAATTAATGTGAGGGAAGGACACGTGGAGGTTCTGCTACAGAAAGGGATAGGATGACTGACTGACTGACTGACTGACTGACTGACTGCTGGACAGGCTGACTGACTGCTGACTGCTGGACAGGCTGACTGACTGCTGACTGCTGGACAGGCTGACCGACTGCTGTATAGGCTGATGACTGCTGACTGCTGGACAGGCTGACTGACTGCTGACTGCTGGACAGGCTGACTGACTGCTAGACAGGCTGACTGACTGCTGGACAGGCTGACTGACTGCTAGACAGGCTGACTGACTGCTGGACAGACTGCTGGACTGGCTGACTGACTGACTGCTGACAGCTTGACATGCTGACGTACTGCTGACTGCTGGACAGGCTGATTGACTGCTGGACAGGCTGACTGCTGGATAAGCGGACTGCTGACTGACTGCTGCTGGATAGGCTGACTGACTGCTAACTGCTGAACAGACTAACTGACTGCTGACTGCTGGACAACCTGACTTACTGCTGACTGCTGGACAGGCTGACTGACTGACTGCTGACCGACCGACTGCTGACTCTGACTGCTGTATAGGCTGTTGACTGCTGACTGCTAGACAGGCTGACTGACTGCTAACTGACTGCTGGACTGGCTGACTGACTGACTGCTGACTGCTGGACAGGCTGACTGACTGCTGACCGACTGCTCACTGCTGACTGACTGCTCACTGCTGACTGCTGGACAGGCTGACTGACTGGGGCTGAGCAGATCATCAGAACACAAGTGAACTTTACACACACAAAAATAAATACCAGCAACCATTGAATTGCAAAGTTTTTTTGAGTGAGCTCCCTTGAGGTCCTTAACAAGGTCCTTACCTTGTGAAAAGGGGGATGGCAGGGGATGGAGGGCAGCCATTTTATCATTGTTGTGTTAATGGGGTCTGTTCATATCCCTTCTCTCCTCCATCAAGGTCCTCCTCTTCATGATGAGGAGTGGACGGCGACAGCCCAAAGAGATGATTACACCACTGTCATTTAGCAGACACTTTTATCCAACAAGACGTACAAACTGTGCTATTAACAAGAGAAAGTAAAAAATACCCACAAGTCACGTGGATGAGTGAGTGCATATCCGACCCAATAGCTTAGAGAAGAGTAATGCCGCATTTCAACACCAGGATACAAACCAAGCACACCCAAAACCTAATCTACAGGTTACAGTTAAGAGATTTTTATCTTTCTGGGAAAATCTCTTCCACTTTATTTTTCTCTTTTATTTTATTCCTTCCCCCTTCTCTTTTTTCTGTCTAGTCTATCAACATATCTCTCTAACCCTTCTGTTTCTCAGAGAGAGAGAGAGAGAGAGAGAGAGAGAGAGAGAGAGAGAGAGAGAGAGAGAGAGGACATGGGAGGAGGGAGAAAGCAAAAGAGAGGTGGAGAAGAGGAGGAGGTGCTACCTGTAAAGTACAGCAGATGGAATAAATAAAGGGAGAGAGGGAGGGAGGGAGGGAGAGAGGGATGGAGGGAAACATGATTTGAGTTAAATTGAACGGGAGTAGTTTCGCTCGGTTTCTACATATATTCATGCACAGACTCTTGGACATGGTCATAAATACACTCATGCATTCTCTCAAATTGGCTGGCTTATTTGGCTGCCCACATAACCGTGGCATCGCTTACTGAGTTCCATAGCAGATGAATTTGTAGTCAGAGCACGAAAGAAAGAAAGAAAGAAAGAAAGAAAGAAAGTGAAAAAGGTTAGAGAAACTAAGGGAAAGAAAAAGGGAGGGAGCGAGAGAGAGAAAGACAGTGATGACGCTGTAGATGATCAGAAACAGTCGACCATGTTGGACGGACGGACGGACGGACGGACGGACAGCCAGCCAGCCAACCAGCACAAAACTTTCACTGACCCATCCATCCATCTGTCCATCCATCCACCCATCCATCCATTCGCCCGTCAGTCCATCCGTCCATCCATCCATCCATCCAACCGTCCGTCCGTCCACCCATCCGTCCATCCATGCGGTCTCCTGCCCACTGAGGCCTGAAGTGCAGCCCTGCTGCTGGGCATGGACTCGGCTCCCCACGCTCCACTCCGAGGGACATCTCTCTGCCCATGTCCCCAGCACTGATGGAGCAATTACATCCACCAGGAGGCGAGGGAGCAGCCTGCAGAGAGAGCCACATCTGCCCCACAGCAGGGGAGTGTTCCCAGGGAGAGAGAGAGAGGGGGGGGGGGTCAGGGGCTGTGTGTCATGGTGTGTGCGTGTGTGTGTGTGTGTGTGTGTGTGTAACTATGTGTGTATCATTAAGAAAGTGTGCATGTGTACTGTGTGTGTGTGTGTGTGTGACTAAAAGTGTGTGCATGTGTGCAGTACATGGGCTAGTTTGTTTTGCATATCTAGCCTATGCACCTTGAAAAGGAATCAATTTGATTCCACACTTCAAACACGACAGGATGTTTTCTCTCTCTCTGTCAGGCTGCTGCTGCTGCTGCTGCTGCTGCTGTGACTTTTATGTGTCAACGAAGAAGAAGAAGAAAAAAACGTAAAGAGAGACGACTGGGATGCTTTTGGCTGACTGATCACGCCGTCGCTCCGTGCCCTTTCCCCGTCATCCAGCACGGAACACTTTGACCCATCAAAGACGGTCCGCTTGAAAAGAGAGCCGACTCGGGCGTGCGCTTTACGGCGGTGCCGCCCTGAGGCGAGATAAGTCACCCGTCCATCACAGAGCCTTTGCAAAGTCTTTGGCTCGTTGCACCTGCAGGCAGACACAATCTCAGGCCACGCTTAAACATGGAAAAATGCCAAATTAGCAGTTTAGTGTGAGTGATGTGTATGTATGTATATACACTGCATATACTACACATATATATATATATATATATATATATATACGGTATATATACGTATATTTATGTGTACATGTGTATATATGTATGTATAAACGGAATCAGATACTGTGGTGTGTCCAAACATTTGAATGATTCTGTGCATTATATGATAATTTTAAAGAAAAGGTCAGATTAGTATTGAACAGTAGTATAAAAACCTTTAGGATTAAATAAGTACATTAGTAATGTAAATGCAGAGTATGTTTGTTCAGCATGTTGTGCTGTATATGAACGTTTGGGGTAGGTCTGCTTGAACAAGCACATGCACCTGTCTTGCTGTCCTTGCCTTCCATTTAGTGCATGTGTGTGTGGGTGTGGGTGTGTGTGTGCGTGCGTGCGTGCGTGCGTGTGCATGTGTGTGTGTGTTTGTGCGTGTGTGGGTATATTTGCGTGTGCATGTGTGTGAGTGTGTATGTGTGTGTGTGTGTGTGTGTGTGTGTGTGAGTGCGGTTGCGTGTGTGTGCGTGCACGTGTGTGTGTATATGTATGTGTGTATGTTTATGTGTGTGTGTGTGTGTGTGTGTGTGTGTGTGTGTGTCATGGGGGAGATCTCCCACACCGCAGCGCTGCTAAATCGAACGGTAAACGTTAAACGCCGGCGGCTCTCACTCCGGCGCTCCCGGCCTCGACGTGACGGAGCAGCAGGCCCAAACGGAAGGGCAGGGGAGAGGGGGGAAGGGGAGAAAGGAGGAGAGGAAGAAGAAGATGAGTGCCATTGATCATGAGCCCCTGGAAAGCACAGCACTGAGTAGTGAGACCACTCTCTATCGCACCACTGTGTGGGAAGCATTTTCTATGATTAAATGGTGTGTGTCTGTGTGTGTGTGTGTTTGTGTCGCTGTGTGTGTGTGTGTGTGTGTGTGTGTGAGTGTGTGTATAGCATGTGTGTGAGCTTCTTTTTTACAACCGCAAAGTAAGCCTTCCTCAATAACAGAAGTCACACTGTACATAAACTTTTTTTATTGCAAAATGAGATAGACCAGAGGAGGGTTGTTAAAAAGAATAGAAAAACCCCGTCGTTAACCTCTCGCCCGTCAGAAAGGCTTCACTGGGCCCTTACAAAGATCACTTACGTGAGGGGACTCTCCAAGAAAACGGCCATACCTAGCATTAACTCCTCTCAATGTTTGACGTCACACGTGAATGCTCTCCATTGCAGGTGGCAGGGAACCGATCACAGTCCAGAGGCCACAATGGCGTTTGGAAGGGTTTGTAAAATGTCGGCAGTGTTTTGAAACACTTGCACAGATGTGACCCCTATTGGCTTCCAATGGAGTGAGAAAGGTTAAGCGCAGTACCGTGAGGGCCCAGCAGAGGTCAGCAGCGAGGCCATGGTCATTTCATGTACTAAACTTTAATGGTGATATTTCACTAATTTCATGTTTGAAGGTAAATTGTAATACAACTAGCCGGCTACACGCTTCGCAAATTCAACATTTTGTGGGTTACACAATGATACCCTCCACCCAACTGGCCTGGCGGTCTTTTAAAAATAATTTTTTTTGAGTCAAATATAAAATCAAGATTCGATCTTGTATTCCTCTTGTCCGATGGTCTCCAGGTAACCAATGGCCGCCTACAACCAAAGCTTGTGAGACGTTCCCATCTCAGACATGGTGAGTCCTCCAGACTGGGTTCCACCCCATGGGTCCTGTGCACAGCGGCTCGTGAGTCAGTGTACCTTCATCACTCCACTCGTACTCATCACAACAGTCACACTGAGCTGCTGTGCTCGAGACGGGTTCATACTCTCACTACACCACATTTCCCTTTGCCACCAACCACACATTCAAGAGGCAGTGATAACATTAAAACATGTATTCAGACCGGGAGTGCTCTGCTTCCTGTCTGACAGGATGATGAATGGCTGTGTGTGAGCGGGTGGGGGGGGGTGAGGGTGTGTGTCCCCCTCCCACAGCCCCCCACACTCTCCCACCTAGCGAGTGGCCGTGAAAAAGGGTGAGGACTGTCACCATTAAGGCAGGGCCTGGTAATTAGACGGGCTCCTGGAAGAATGCTCTGTGCTGGTATTTATTCTGTCGTTGGACGAGTGGGGTGAAGGGCTTTCTGCAGAGCTCGGCACATTTGCAGCCGTGGTTTAATGAAATATTAAGAAAGGCGGGAGGAGAAACTGCCTTGTGTGTGTGTGTGTGTGTGTGTGTGCGTGTGTGTGCGTGCGTGTGTGTGCGTGCGTGCGTGTGTGCGTGCGTGCGTGCGTGAATAGGGTTCAGCGGTGTGCGTCTGTGTGTGTGTGCTGTCATGCGTGTCAACATTGCTGTATTGGTTGGTATGGCTGGAGATCGACACACATACAGCCATACAACAGCGAGAAAATAGAAAACAAACAACAACTGGCCCTTACCAACGTGAACCGTTTCAATATTTCACAGTGTCTGCTTAATATGTACGACTCTATGACGTCTCAGATGACCTTTGCGTGTTCGATGGTATGTTTGCCAGTGTGCCAACATAGACTACACGTGAACACACAGATTGATCTCATGTGTAATTAAAGCTACTTCCCTTGTCAATTATTTCACATCTAGCATACAGAATGCCCCACAAATACGTGTGCATAACCTGTGGACACGCATCATGGGATTATGAAATATTGAATAAGGTTGTTCATGCGTTGGAGGTCAAAGGTTTTGATCATTGTTTGCATGGCATGGCCTTGGGTTCCATTTTAACCAGGGGAACTTCCCAGACAACCAATCAGGGACCTCGCAGCAGCAGTGTTCGTGTTCTGGGTTGAAAGGTCGCAGTGTCCTGCGGCCATTTTAAATACAATTTATTTTCCGAATCGAACGGAAACCTCAGATAAGAGGTTCACATCACAACCTCAGTTCTTCTTACAGCAATTCAAGGAAGCACAAGCGAATCATACTTATTTTTTTAATAAAAACACGTTGACAAAATGTATCACACCCACAATCTTCTCCACGGTTCTTCCACTGGGGGATTTATAGGAGCGCTGATACAATAACTCCTCTGAGAGTCCACGACACAGCACTGACTTGCACCGGTACAACCCCCCCCCCCCCCACCCTCTCTCCTCTCTCCTCTCTTCTCTCTCAGATGATGGAGACAGATGGAGAGGACTGAGTTCATTAAGGAGGTGTCCGCTCTGGTTTCATCTGACCTCTGACCTCCCCATCCTTCTTTCTTTCTCTCTCCCCCTCTCCCCCCCTCTCTCTGAGTTGTGTGTGTGTGTTATGTGGACTTGTAGATGTTTCAGTTGTGTGTGTGTGTGTGTGTGTGTGTGTGTGTGTTATGTGGAATTGTAGCTGTTTGAGCTGTGTGTGTGTGTGTGTGTGTGTGTGTGTGTGTGTGTGTGTGTGTGTGTGTGTGTGTGTTTTATGTAGGGTGGGGGGGGGGGGCAGTTATGTTTGGTGTGTGAGGATGCCATTGTTCCTAGTACCTGTGACAGGTAGACAAGCAGCCCGTGGTTAACCTCCGGCAGTGTGTGTGTTTGTGCATGCATAATTGTTCCAGTTTGTCTGCACACAATTACTTTTCCCTGTGTGTGTTTGTTTCTGTATATTTTTGTGCAGACAGTATGTGTGCGCGCGTAAGTTGAACCCTCCAAAGTCTGGACAGATATACTATATATATATACTGTATATTCAACTAGTCCAACAGAAAACAAGAAAGCCTGCTGTATCTGTCACTTCTTGGGTGGCAGGGAGTAATGGCCTCCACACAATTCAACTCCTGAACAAGAGAACCGGCCCTGATTGGCTACCAAAACGACAACCAATCAGAGACCTCGCAGCAGCAGTGCCTGCTGGGTCAAAGTTCACAGTCTCTTGGGGCCATTTTAAATACATATTTTTCCGGACAAGCATTTCATCTCAGCTTCGCACCCCACCAATAAATCAGAGTCACATCGTGCTAGCCGTTTTCAAGGGATATAGCAATAATACACATTGTCATCGTAATAATTATGCCGATATATTTAAGGGGGAAGGAAGGCTTCTGAATCTCATCCCTTAAAGCTTTAGCTTCAACGTAGGTCACCGTGGGTTATCTTCCCAACACAGAAATGGAACCGCTCCACCCTCGTCTCCCAAGTGGCACGCTTCATTCGTCTTCCGCAGCGAGCTGGTATTGGTGAGTTGCAGCCGGAGCTGGGCGATCCATGTGCGTCCGTTTCAGATGGACGATGTCCATGGATGGAGATGGCTGGACGGATGGCGTCATTAACCGATGAGAGTTTAGAGCTGAGAAGTAGCCATTTCGTGATTGGACGACAGGCTGCTGACATGACTGTGGGGTTGTGGCCAATTTTTAAAACTCATTACGGGAAGTCGATGTCCAGGCTAACTGGAAATTTAACCCCACACAGGAAGTTGCAAAGGGTACATGCAGAACACATTGCAACTTGCCAAGCTGTGTCATCAGCTTTTAGCCCGGTAAACCCTATCCGATAACGTCTCACTGGCACCAATATGGTGGTCTGTTCAAGATGACCTCAACTCTCATCCACAATCGCTCCGGCTGAAACATGCTGCTAGCGGCTGAATAATGCTGTGTGTGTGTGTGCGTGCGTGCATTTGTGGGGGGCTGCATTACAATCGTTTGATTAAGTGTGTTTCTCTCTAGTCTTTCCCGCTTTGGCGTAGAACTCTCTTGTACGAAGCGACCCGAGGTTACGAGGCGTTTCATTATCCGCAAAGCTTTCCCACTCCGTTCATATCTTTTCAAAGAAGCATCGGGTTTCTCAGCGTTCAGGGGTCACAGCCAGGGACCGCATTCCCCCCCCAATCTCACTCGTCAACACGTCTCTTTATCCCTCTTGCCCCCCCCCCCCCCCCCCCCCCATAAAAAGATGTCAAGCCGAGAGACGTCAGACGCTATCCACCGCCCCCTCACTGCCAGCCACGACGCAGCCAGGATGGAGAGGTGACACTAGGGGGAATGAGGTGGGAAAACTATCCCCCTGACAAGCTGCTACTCCGGGCTCCATCCAGGTGGTTTGACCCTCTTCGCAAGCCCCAGTCTGGAGCACCGGAAGAGCAGAACCACCGTGTTACAGATTGTCTAGACACTGTAAATAAATCGAGGTGGACTCTGACAATTTACAGAGGTAACAATAACATCTACATCTTCCTTTAAATACATTGATGTATCGTTTTGAGGATGGCCCATCCCGGCTTGTGTTGATCGTATAATTAGTTGCCGTGGTGGAATGGAGGGATGGGAAGAGGGGACCAGGGACAGAGGCGTGAACAAAAGCAATTCGATTACCTGGAAAAAAATTCCCTGGTCCGAACAAACACGAATCTCATTTCTGCTTTACAGCAAACTGAAAATGTATTGACCTCCCCATGCGGTACGCCATTACCACTGATGATCTCTACTTTCTCCATGTCAATCGATCGGAAAGCCATTGGAAACGAAAATATGTTACCGTTGCCCTTGACGATGGGCTCGTCACCAGGCTCTGTGAGGTGTCCCCCGGGCCCAAATTAGACGTGGAGACGTGGTTCTTTGTATGTTCAAATTATTTTACTAACTCCATGCTGTTCTCGTACAAAAGCAGGGCCCCCGAGTTGTGATGGAGAGGGAGTAGAGAAGAACATTATCAAAACGAGATGTGATTCACGAGTCCTAGCCAGTTAGAGTGTCGTGCTCTTCCCGGGGATGATTCTGAGAGAGACTCTTAAAAAAAGGCTCACATAGAAATACCGTAGTTAATATTGTTACGTTTCACACACCCAGAAAAGTTTTTAATGAGTTTCCGGATCTCTTACTTTTGAACAATTTGAAAGGAAGTGAAACCATGACAACGCGATGATTTTGGCATTAGTATTTCTTCAAATGAAAGCTACTGTACCAACCATGCTAACCCGGTGGTCATAGCTACGTTAATGTAAGAGGTTATTCTGACCATAAAAAAACAACTGAAGAGCTTACTGGGATGGAAATAGAGTAATTTAGCTGTCAGAGACGTTTTGTCTGGCTTGTCCAACGAAATGACACACGCGGTGAAGCACTCCCTGCTTCGGACAGCTGCAAAGAGGAGCTTTTAAAGGACGCCGTACTCTAAAACGACAAAGGGCCCTGTTCTCACGAGGTGAAATGAATCCCGCACTGTAACGTGTTCTATTGCTGAAAAAAAAAAGAGAAGAGATTTGGATGGGACAGAGGTGTGAACAAAAGCAATTACATTTCCTGGAAAAAGGTCCAAACAAACATGGGTCTCATTTCTGCTTTACGACAAACTGAAAATGTATTGACCCCCACATCCTTCTGTATAAAATGTTTTTATAGAAAGGACCCTAAAAAAGAAACCCCAGTACCCTGGTTACACAAAGCCGTGATGCTGCGTTTCGCCCGAGCTCTGCCAAGCGTGTCCCTTTCCCGGTCCTTTCATACGAGGTGACAGGTGTCTCACTCGGAGACAGGACGTGTCGGTTTGCACAGGGAGGGAGGAAGGCCGTGTGGCCGCGCGGAGGGAGAGTGCGGAGGGAGAGCGGCGAGCGCCACGCTGCAGCGACGCCAAGAAAAGTCATTGTCATCCAGCCAGCGGAATATGTCAGCCGTCCACACATCGGATGCCACCCCGATGCTGGATTAGGAAGGTTAAGTATTAATATTTCAACATACATTTTTTTCCTATGGGAGGCCCTCCTGTTTTGTCCATGAACCCTGGTCTCTTTCTTTCTTTCAATTTTGTTGTTATTTATTTTTTGATGTTTTTTTCTTTCTTTCTTTCTTTCTTTCTTTCTTTCTTTCTTTCTTTCTTTCTTTCTTTCTTTCTTTCTCTCTCTCTCTCTCTCTCTCTCTGTGTCTGTCTCTTTCTTTCTCTCTCTCTCTCTCTCTCTCTCGCTCTCTCTCTCTCCCCCCTCTCCCTCCATTTCCCTCTCTTTCTTTCTCTCTCTCTCTCTCTCTCTCTCTCTCTCTCTCTCTTTCTTTTTTTCTTTCTTTCCCTTTCCTGTCTCTCTGTCAGGCAGAAGTGACAAAAAAAAGGAAAACATCAGTTCTTCCATCTTTCTTTCTGAATAATTTGTAGTGCACTTTGCGTTGAAGAAAAATTTCAAATAGCTACAATCATCGATAAAATAACACCATGAAATATATTAAATAATGATGTCTTTGCTACGAAACGCTTGTACCAGCTGTCATTATGTTTTTGTGCTTTTTGCATATCAACAATAGACTTCTCTCTCCCCTTTCTCCCTTTGAAAACAAAGGCAGCTCAATCAATGTCAGACCAGGGACAAATAATTATTGAATTGCATTCAGTGATGTTGACCGTTTGAGTCCTCTGAATGGGCGCAGTGGGGGGTTGTAATTTTAAGAACATTCAATTAGTTCCTTTGAGTCAGGCAAGACCAATCAATCACAAAAAAAAATAAGTAGTTATTTGGTAAAGGGAATGGAGTCAGCCAACTTTCGTTGCGGTGTGCTTTGGCGTGTGTTTGGTATGCGTTTTGGACGGCGTTTAGTATGTGTTTTGGTATGTGTTTTGGTACATGTTTTGGTATGCGTTTTGGTATGTTTTGGAGTCTTGATTTGGTGAACACTAAACCGCTGTGATAGAGCATCTTTAAGAATCATAAGTGCAATTAAACACAAAATTCCTGTTCCTTCATTTAAAAAACTTTTAAAGTATTCATAAGCATCTTTTTGTTAGGGTCTGGATTTCTCTGTACCCTGGCTGGTAGCACATCAAACTCTTTAACAATGATTTGACTGGATCATTGTTTGTTTATTTGCTTATGAATGCATCATCATTCATAGTCTTTTTCAAACGGAGACATCGATCTAAAGGATCTGACGAGATTTGATTTCACCGTCGGAATGCCCACTGGTAGATAAAAAGATTTTGTGATTAAATAAATCAAAGCTTCGTCGTCAAATAAATCAAAGCTTTGTAGTCAAACTCAGAAGAACAAACCATGTTTGGACTTTTCTGAAGAAACAATCACGGCTTGTTGGACCAAAGGCAGGCATATTTCACCAATGCCGTCCGTTTGATTGAATGACCCAAACATCAACATCTCCGTAGGTTTTGGCCGTTTGTACCCTGACAGATGGGACAGCACGCACTTTGTTACGTTTACTCAAGAATCATTTTCTACAATCTGATTGAATCAGTTCTAGGATAGCTTTTTTCTTCCTTCTTCCGACTTCCAGTTGGAAATTGACAAACTAGCATCAGGTTTCAGACACAGGGAGGAAGATTTGGCCTAATAAAACTTCCACTAAAAAGTTTATTTTGTTATTATACCCCCCCCCCCCCCCTTTAAAAAAAACAAACAAAACTTTCATTTGTTCTTGGTGGTTGGAGTATGTCGGTTGAAAGAAAAGAAAGATAGGAGGAGTAAAGAAAGGTGGAAGAGGGTGATCATAACCAACTCCCGCCTAATTGTCCTTTTCATCTTTCTATCAGCGGGTTCATCCGTTTCAGTGGGTGTGAGGTACACTTTGTCTAATGGGCCGGCTAGCTGCTATGCCTGGAATTATTTGCCGGGCCACTGAGGAGCATGTGTAATATATAATCTCCCACTGAGAAGTGATCCACAGGGGGAGAAGTCAAAGTTGCCCTCGAGAAAGCACACATCTTCACTGATAGTTGTGGGCAGTGCGCCCTCCTCTTCAGTTCATGGGAAACGAGCGTCTCACACACACACACACGCACGCACGCACACGCACGCACACACACACACACGCACACACACACAAACTAAAAAGCCACCGCAGGTAATTGAGTGTGGTCAGGTGTAGTCGTGGGGAAGCTGGGGTGATCTCCCATGCTGTTGTGCAGCCTGGAGGGTAGACCCCGTCGCGTCGCTGGGCCGGGGAGGTCAAGGTCACCCTCCCCCCCCCCCCCCCCCCCCGCCCCGTGGTTCTGTTTGAAACAGGAGCAGACACGGCCCAGAGGGATCTCGTCCAGACGGCAGTGTGTGTGTGTGTGTGCGTTTTGTATGTGTGTGTACAGGTGTGTATGTAGTAGTCTGTGTGTGCATGTGTGCAATTGTGCGTGTGTTTTGTATGTGTGTGTACAGGTGTGTGTGCAGTAGGATGTGTGTGCAGTACGATGTGTGCGCATGTTTGCCATAGTATCCGTGTATGTTTGTGTGTGTGCAGTATTTCATGAAAGGTTATGCGTATGTATATATGTTTTTATGTTTTGTGTCCGTTGATGTGAAGATAAAATATGTGTGAGTGCGTGTGCATCTCTTCAGTTATTCCTCTTTTGCACGCGCTCTCTTTATTCTCACAGTCTGACCTATATGGAGACAATGCCAGGTTTGTCGCCGTCAACGTCTGTGCGTGCTGAACTACCAAGAGTGTATCAGTATGAAATCGTTGTGAGGAGGAGGAGTGTCCATGAGGAAGGCTGTGGGATGGTCAGAGATGCAGTTTGTCCGGGATTTACTCTCATGTGGTTTTTTTAAACAAACCTTTGAAGCCAAAGGCAAATCTCCACATTTGTTCACAATCAGGATCACCATCATAATTATTATCATTAAGCTGATAAATATACCAGTGTGTGGTGCTTGTACTATGTTGTCCGTTCAACTTGCTGAAGAGGCTAAAGAGAATTGTGTGTCCACAGAGAATGCGGTGACGGCAAACTATGTGAAAGAGCGATGATCCTCTATTTTCTGCAAGGGTGACAATTGTTCTGTTTGTAGAGTGCAGGCAGTTTCCACACGCATGGCCCAAACTGGGGAAGGCATCGCATGAAGAACCAGTTCTTATTAAAGCACCAAAGTTACGCACATAAAGCACATTTAGACAAAACAGCACCCGCTCCACAAACACACACACACACACACACACACACACTAACACTCTGACAGACACACACACACGCACGCACGCACGCACGCACGCACACACACACACACACACACACACACACACACACACACATATACATATTAGCATAGCAGTAACCATGGGGCCAGTAGATTGTGATTTATCCCTGCGCCTGCATGTAGAAAGCTGTTTAGCGTTAGCTGGTGATTCTCATTAGACTCTCTGATAGATGGTCTGGCCCAGGTGTTATCTATTGGAGTCGCTACGGCGACCCGTCACTGTCATAACTCTACTGTTAAATACAACACAGCTGGACACCAGGGTCATACTGTTATAGGATGCACATGGAGACCAGAGTCCTGCTGTTATGCGATACACATAGAGACCAGAGTCCTGCTGTTATATAATACACATAGAGACCAGAGTCCTGCTGTTATATAATACACATAGAGACCAGAATCCTGCTGTTATACAATACACATGGAGACCAGAGTCCTGCTGTTATATGATACACATAGAGACCAGAGTCCTGCTGTTATATTATACACATAGAGACCAGAGTCCTGCTGTTATATAATACACATAGAGACCAGGGTCCTGCTGTTATATGATACACATAGAGACCAAAGTCCTGCTGTTATATAATACACATAGAGACCAGAGTCCTGCTGTTATATGATACACATAGAGACCAGAGTCCTGCTGTTATATTATACACATAGAGACCAGGGTCCTGCTGTTGTATGATACACATAGAGACCAGGGTCCTGCTGTTATATGATACACATAGAGACCAGGGTCCTGCTGTTATATGATACACATAGAGACCAGGGTCCTGCTGTTGCATGATGCACAGGGTCCTACTGTACATTCCTGCTCTCTCTCTCTCTCCCTCTCTCTCTTTCTCTCTCTCTCTCTCTCTCTCTCTCTCTCTCTCTATCTTGATTCCATGTCTCTCTCTCTTTTGATTTATCCACCTTTTCTTATCCCATTTTCTCCTCTATTTCTCAGCCCCCGTCTCTCTCTTTATATTGCCCTCTCTGTCTCACTCTGTCTGTCTCTTTCTCTGCTTCTCTGTTTCTCTTTCTCTCTCTCTCTCTCTCTCTCTCTCACACACACACACTCTTTCTCCCTTTCACTCCCTCTCGCTCTCTCTCTCTCTCTCGGGTGAATTTACATGCGGCGCGCGGAGGGCGAGATGGAGAGATGAATGGCTGCGAGGCAGTCCTGGGGACCTGGGGATGTGTGTGTGTGTGTGTGTGTGCTGGGCTGTGCCACGCTCTGGCCCCGTTCCATTTACAGCAGAGGCCACGCGGCTCCCCTATCTGCTCCCAGAGGAGCCCGGCCCCGACTCACGATGATGTTAAACGCAATGGGAATGCAAAGGAAAAGGAAGTGAAATGCACACCCCGTCTCAGGTCTTTTTTTTTCTTCTTCTCCCCCCCAGTGACCTTTCGTTCTTCTTCTTTGGTAGGGCTGGTACTCGGTAGTTTTTGAATGAAGTTGGCGATAATGTTATGCAAATGAAAAGGGAGAGTTCTGTTTTAGATAGGGAGTGTTAATTAGGTGGGGCCAAGGTTCCCAACATCTGTCTAACTTATATAACATCTGTCTGACTAGCATTGCTAGCACTACTGTACAATCTATACTTTTATATCTTTGTTATATCTTATTTTGGGATGTGCTACATTGTTTATCCCTATTTGTTATGCTTACACACACATGCTGCAAACTAACTTCTCCCCCCTTATCCAGCGGTTGTGACCTTCAACCTTTGAACCCATGCCTCGATTTGCTCTCATCCGAATTCTGCAAACACTCTCTGCTCAGCCACGACAGATTCAGAGCATGGAGTTCACGGACCAAATGGGCACTCTTGGTGCATGGACACACACACAGACACACACACACACACACACACACACACACACACACACACACCTGCCGACACACAAGGCAACACAGGCTGCTTTAAAATATTACGGTGTACTCCACGGAATGCCACATATATTTCGCTGCAAGTTGGAATTTATTTTTATATTTTGGCACTGCTTTGCTAGGTCAGGTAATTCATTTGTGTTGAAAATTGTTTTGGTGGCGCATCATAATGCTCTAGCGATGACAAGTTGGTCCATTCCTTTCTTTTTATTCAGAATACCAAAAATAATTGAAAAACCTGATGAAAACTATTTTTTAAGGCGTCTCCATGCTCGTCGCCGTGGTCGTTTTCTTCGGCTGGAGTGCCCACAAGTCCCCCCCTCACACCTTTCTGCTGGAGCCTTGCCGGGATGAATGACTTCCAGCCTGCGGGTCAGGGCGAGAAGCTATCACAGACCAGGATGATGTTACTGTAAAGCCGTTGCCATGGATACCCAGAAGACCTTGTGAGGGCGTGTAAATATAATGACGCCAAAGTGCCTCGTTAGTTTAATTGCCAACAAGAAAACAACATTTTACTGTCAGAGCGCCGTGTTTAAAAAAAAATAGAACGTGTTTGAAAGAGAGTGTGAAAGAATCTAGGAAAGAATGATATCATATGTGTTTTGAGTGGGCTAACAAGGTAGTCTGGAAGCCTGAACTTGACCCGAGTCTGTCACTTAGTCAAAAAGAAGTGCAGTTCCAATTCCACAGACAACTTCCTAGCAGGCTGGCAGCCATTTTATATTGACTCTTAAATAAGGGGCCAGACTGTTGGAACCAGGTCAATTAAAATGGCCACAGTGTGGATGCAGCTGACACCCTGAGGGCAGAATGTCGACTGCACGTGGATGGCCCTCCCTTTGTGATTCTGCTGGTGTGTGTGTGTGTGTGTGTGTGTGTCAGCTATAGCTTTCTATACTCATAGTCGCCACAGTTGTTGAGCTCCCTGTTCTCAATCTCAGCCACTCCTCAAACTCTGCCTCGCTACCTGAACACATTACAAGTGGTCTTGTAACTTCAACACCGAATGTATGTCAGATTGCATAGTGTGCCAACAGTTTCTGACTGTCTTTTCTGTTGTAAATTTTGCTTGTGACTTCGGAGCAGGGCTGCGTTCAACTTTGGGATATTTCAAAATATTTGAAATTGAAATATGTGCCCTAGCCTGGTTTGGTGGACAAATACTCATGAAAAAAACAACAACGAGTTTCTCCGGTTTTGTTTTTCTGTCTTTCCTCCTGAACACATGTCACTGTCCACCCAGCGGACCACGATGATGGAGTGCAGAGCTGTCTAGCCCTACGACCAATGGACTGACTAACCCACGTGTGAAGCCTGCTCTTTTTTCCCCCCATAACTCGCACAGTCTGGCTGTCGGATGTGAACAATCTAATGAACAGACAGGCCAACCTCTTTACACTTCTTGGTTCCATTCACCCCTTTTTTCTCTCCCTCTGCCATATTTCCTCCCTCTCTCCCTCTCTCTTTTTCAACCTCCTCCCTTTCTGAGCTCCCTCTCTAGGTGTTTCTGTCATCCCTTCCTCCCTCTCTCCCCCGCTCTCTCTTTCGACCGACTCTTTTTTTTTCTCTCCCTCTCTCTGTCCCTCTGTCATCTTTACCTCCCTCTCTCCACCTGTTAAGGAGACGAGGCGACAAGTGGTGGTGGTGTGTGTGTGTGTGTGTGTGTGTGTGTGTGGGGTGTGTGGGGGGGTGTGTGTGTGTGTGTGTATGTGTACGTGTATGTGTGAGAGAGGGTGTTTGCATCTGTGTGTGTGTGTGTGTGTCTCTCTGTGTGTGTGTGTGTGTGTGTGTGTGTGTGTGTGTGTGTGTGTGTGTGTGTGTGTGTGTGGGTGGTGGTGAGGGCGGTAGTGGTGGTGTGTGTGGTGGTGTGTGTGTGTGTGTGTGTGTGTGTGTGTGGGGTGGTGGTGGGGTGGGGATGTGTGTGTGGGGTGGTGGTGGGGGTGGGGACGCATGTGTCTCAGACTAAACATGAAGTGTGAGTGGACAGGAGAGGGGATGGTGTCCTCCCTGATTCAGAGGACCAGGCAGCACCAGCTCACACACACACACACACACACACACACACACACACACACACACACACACACACACACACACACACACACACACACACACACACACACTCTCACCACACACACACACACACACACACACACACACACACACACACACACACACACACACATCAAAACAGTTGCACCAACACCAATTAATGAGCAAGTTAAGTTACCAGTACTAACTACATTAGTAACAACTGCACGAGGGCCTCCTCCATGAAACTGAAAACAAACAAGCTTAACATTACTTTTTTAGTGTGTAGACTAACACAACGTTTACGTTGCTAAGGGTTGAGCTCTCAGCAACACAAATGGCCTACATTTAAATAGGTTCCCGGACTACTGACTGATATCCCATATTCCCATAACTACTAATATATCTTACTTCAGACCTTTTTTTTTTTTAAAGCAAAGAAACGGCCAATCGTACAGGCGGAGGGAGCCGTTTCCAACCAATCAAAGTCAGAGTTGCGGTTTAGTAGACCTGACTTCCTCTTAGGTCACATCCTTCCACCGCCTCACCTCCAGAACGTCCAAACTGTTTACCTAATAGAGTGTCTCTCTCCTCTTTCGCTCCCTCTACCCCTCCACTTCATCCCCCTCTCTCATCCCTCTGTCCCCTTCCTCCGGGCCCCTGAGGATGTGATTAAAAGTGTCGTCGGTCCCGATGGGAAATCACGGCGGACAGGATCTCTCCGGCACTCCACTCCCCGAATATATTACGGCACGTGCCCCCCCAAAAAAAGAGAGGAGGAGGCAGAAGAATGCAAAAGAAGGGTAAAAAGGATAGGGGAACAAGAGCAGAAAAAGAATGATGATTTGAAGGAGTGGTGATGAAGAAAAGACGATGGTGGAGAAGTTCAACTTAAAAGTTCATTGCTGGTGGGAAATCCATTGTAGATCCACATCATGAACATTGTGTTTTTGTAAGAATATTAAAAACCACAGCCTTCAATAGCTACGAAAAAAATCTCTTCCATTCACAATCCTTGAAGCCCCAGGTTTTTCTTGGGGGGACTAAGGTCCCAAGTAATGTGCAATAATCTTTTGGATGATCGACCTTCAGAAAAACCTCCCATTACCTGAGGGTGTCACCTGAGCCCATGGTTATTCCCTTGTGTGTGGGTAAAGTCCCCCCCCTCCCCCCCATTCCTGCCCCACAACAATGCATTCCTCTCTGCAATTTTCCCTCCAATCAAAGTCGCTGCGAGGAGACAGAATTCTCCCCTAAGGGGTCGAGGAAAAGAATGACCGCCGCTCTTTGCGTCGGCACGTAATGCATTCCTGCTATGACAACCTTGGAATGGTTCATGGCGATGGCTGATAGGAATGAGTAGAACGGCCACGTTTCATTTCACGTTCTTGTTTTTATGTTTATCAAGCAACTCTCTCTCTTTCTCTCTATGTACTTATCCAGTCCCCATTTTGCACTAAAAAGATTTTTTGAAAATCAAACAAAGCACAACATAAGCATACAGCGTAGCTTACACACTGGGAATCTTTATTTTATTTATTTGATTTACTTATTTGTACAGGCTTTACGGACTGAGACAAAGTCTCTTTTGCGTGCCAGGCTCATATTATAGCCCTAACCCTAACCCTAAACACCTCAGAATAAGACCAATAAAACCCGACCCCTCTTAAACCGTAACTATGGCTACTAAGTGGCGACCTAGAGCTTTTTTTCATCACTTAGCCTTTGACCTTAGCAGAATGCAAATAACCTGAGATGTCCCACTTATGATCAGTCAGCCAGTCAGCATCTAACAGTTTAAGGTTACCATGCACGCACTGAGGCATCACGTTAGCTAACAGTAGATGGCTATTGCCTACATTTGACCTGCATTGTTTTTATTTTTAAATGTCCAATGGACATCCTTCTTGAAGGCACACCATGTCCAAATACATTAATAATTCATCTTTATTTTTTTTGGTTGGCATACAATTAAAGTAATTGTAGCAGAAGTTGTTATGGTAATAATCTGCCTTGTGTTACTGTAAGTGAACAGCTACAACTGCACTACAGAGCTTCAAATCCAAGCACCCAGAAACCCTCATGAGCCTCCAACTAAGATCGATTATGTTTCAGCCACAGATAACTTGTATTGCAACGTATAGGCTACACACACACACACACACACACACACACACACACACACACACACACACACACACACACACACACACACACACACACACACACACTCCAGCATTCAGGCCTAAAGGCAAGCAATCTTAGATGAGAAATTAGATATCATGTTTTACGGGCAAATCAATTCCATTTTAGCTACCTTCCCCGTGTTAAAACTGATTGCAGTGATTTGTTTCAAGGTTTCATTTCACGTTCTTGTTTTTATGTTTATCAAGCAATACTCTCTTTCTCTCTCTCTCTCTCTCTCTCTCTCTCTCTCTCTCTCTCTCTCTTCTCTCTCTCTTTCTCTCTCTCTTTCTCTATTTCTCCCCCTCTCCCCCACCTCACACAACATAGGGTAATTAATGTTTTGGTCAATGCGTTTTTCAGATTATTCATAATAGATACAACAAGCAATCAGTCTCATAATTTTGGATGTGCTTATGCTTTTGCCTAGTTGAGAGCAATTGGTCATACTACATTCACCCTAACTGTTACTAAGAGACTACAAATCCCATCATCCCGTTGTATACGTTTCAATCTCAAATTATCAATTTGGGATTTGGAAATAATAACCGGTAAAAGTGTTTTTTTTCCTAGAGAAGTTATTTGTACTCCAGATGGCTCCCTGGTTAAGTTGGAACAAGCTGAACTGACAAACTTCTCCAGTAAAGAGCTCCAAAAATCAGTCAAGTCAATACAAAAAAAGACAATGTTCCTATTAGGACTTGGATGTGGCAGGTTTCTCCAGTCGGCGCTGACTGTTTCTGTGCTAGTTGCTTGACCTGTCAAAATGTCTGGCTGCTAAATCGGCCTACGGCTCTGTTGACGCCCTGGCAGGGGTGGCCGATTTGCCTGCGCTGGGTTCCTCCACGGAGACACAAAGGCTTTTTATATATATATACGTATATAACATGTATTTCTGTAGATATCAATTTGAGTTTACATAAGAAGCTGCAACCGAGGTTTCCCTCAGGCTGAAAAAATAACAATCTTTTTGTATCCGTCCCTTAAAGAGGAAAGTACTCACAGATGAAAGAGGATTTCTGATATCATTCCAGTGTTAAACTACATGCTGACACTGTCACATACATAAATACACACTTACAGTAATACTACAATGCATGAGAATGCAATACAAGTAGAGATGAAGATGTTTAATATTTTTTATCAATTTTTTATCTATATAAAACAGCATATTACATTACATTAATTTAGCAGACGCTTTCATCCAAAGCGACTTACAAAAAATTGTGCCTACAACAAGACCAGGTCAAAAAACTACACATCAGGTAGATGAAATAAGTGCATCCCTGACCTAATCACCTACATGATACATGCACGGCATAAGATCTGCTCCGTCACCTTTATAGAGATGCCTTTTGTTATTATACATATTTCATGTTTATGTAAGGCTAATGTTACTAATACTATATAATATAATATATAATACTATTTTGTGCCTCCTATCTACCTGTGCTGTGTTCTTAACAGGGGTCACGTGCGCTCTGAGGCTGAGGCCTTTAGAACACGCTTCATATTTCTCATCCCCTTGGGGGAGTGTGTGTGTGTGTTAGGGGGGACAGGGGGGTTGGGGTGGTGTGTGTGTGTGTGTGTGTGTGTTGGGGGGTGGGGGGTTGTGTGTGTGTGTGTGTGTGTTGGGGGGTGGGGGGGTTGAGGTGTGTGTGTGTGTGTTGGGGGGCGAGGGGGTTGTGGTGTGTGTGTGTGTGTGTGTGTGTGTGTTGGTACCGTAGAGGAGGTGCGGGCGCTGCCTGAGGTGGATGTGTGTGTGTGTGTGTGTGTGTGTGTGTGTGTGTGTGTGTGTGGGGAGGTGTGGGGGTTGCCACATTGATTGCATCTGACGTGTGGATATTACAAGCAGACGCTGGTCGTTCATCCTGTCTTTGTCCCTGGGCCCAGTGGCTCAAGGTCAATGCCAAGAGGGAGGGAGTGATGAGGAAGAGAAAGAGAGAGGGAGGGAGGGGAGAGGGAGGAAGAGAAAGAAAGAAATGGAGAGCCTGAGAGAGAGAGAGAGAGAGAGAGAGAGAGAGAGAGAGAAAGAGAGAGCGTTTGTGCGAGAGAAAAAGAAAGAGAAAGATATGTTTAAGAGAAGGAATGCGGGGAGGGGAGAGGCAGAGATAGAGAGAGAGAGAGATAGAGAACTAAAGAGAGAGAGAAAGAAGGATGGGGAGGTCAGAGGTCAGATGAAACCTGAGCGGACACCTCCTTAATGAACTCGGTCCTCTCCATCTGTCTGCACTGCGGCCGTGCCAACAAGCCCCGCCCCTTTCTCTCACCTGCTATTACCTGTAGCTGAGACCGAGCGCACACATCCACAGTACTGTAAGTCACCCAGCAGGCTTTAACCCATAGACTGTGCCCCATGTACTGGACGTTCACACCGTGCAACACACACACACACACACACACACACACACACACACACACACACACACACACACACACACACATACACACACACACACACACACACACACACATATAGACACACACACATATGCACTTACAAACGTGCACACAGACACGCACCATCACACACACACACACACACACACACACACACACACACGTTGAAATGTACAACTTAACCTTAGTATCATCCTGGGAGAGCATGAGACCCACTGAAAGTAGAGGGGGCGGGGAGGGGGGGGGGGTCCTCTGGGATCCTCTGTGTGGTAGTGGGGTGCATTTACTACACCTGTTTGACAGAAAGAGAGACGAACTTCGACACTGTAACATACTGTACAAACAGTCTGTTTAATCTGCCGCACCCTCTCTGTCTTTCTCTTGTTCTCTGTTTATTGGTTATTCCTGGCCCCATCCCTCCTTTTCTTTCATTCTCTCTCTCTTCTTTTCTTTTCTTTTCTCTTTCGTAATATAACTCCATCTCACCTCGTCCCCCTCTCGGTCCCCTGG
>JAPMUY010011091.1:70000-72500 GCA_026901105.3 Galaxias olidus | reverse complement strand
GAGGAATAGTCAAGCTGTAACATTTCTCCCTTGCTGCTACTGTACTCTGTACCGTCACTCTGGCTTTCCCTGAGAGGCTGAATGGGATGGATCAGGCTTTCTCATCCAAAGCTCTGCTACAAAGTCAGTCAGGGTGATCTGACGCCAAGTGCTTCGGGAGATTGGGAGTGATTCACATCAGGGAAGCCCCATTCAACTTTCCGACCTCCATAGACCTTCAGAAACCCTTTTCAAACGTGTGTTATTGATTTCAGTGAATGCTTTTCCCCCCTTTCATTCACTGTGGTTTCTCACGTCTTTTTTTTGCCTTTGTGTTTGTCTGTGTTGTGGTGGGTGTTTGCGTGTGTGCGTCTCTGTCGATGTGTGTGCGTATGCGGTTTTGTGTGTGTCTCCGTCTGTGTGTGTCTTTGTTGTGTCTGTTGGTGTGTGTGCCTCTTTCTGTGTGTATCTGTGGTTTCTTACATTTAGGTTGTCTTTGTGTGTGTGTCTGTGTAGTGTTGTGTGTGTGTGTTTGCGTACGTGCTTCTCTGTTGATGTGTGTGTGTGTGTATGCGATTGTGTGCGTCTTCGTCGGTGTGTGTGTATCTCTGAATCTGTATGCGTATCTGCGTCTCTGTTGGTGTGTGTTCCTCTTTCTGTGTCTCTGTCTCTATGTGTGTGTGTATCTCTGAATCTGAATGTGTGAGTGTGTCTCAGTTGGTGTGTGTGCATCTTATTGTTTTAGAATCTGTGTGTGTGTCTGTGTGTGTGTGTATATCTAATTCAGTGTGTGTGTATGACTGACGGCATGCGTGTGTGTGTATCTCTAACGGTGTGTGTGTCTCTGACTCTGTGTGTGTATCTCTGACTCTCTCTCTCTCTCTCTCTCTCTCTCTCTCTCTCTCTCTCTCTCTCTCTCTCTCCCTCTCTCTCTCTCTCTCTCTCTCTCTCTCTCTCTCTCTCTCTCTCTCTCTCTCTCTCTCTCTCTCTCTCTCTCTCTCTCTCTCTCTCTCTCTCTCTCTCTCTCTCTCTCTCTCTCTCTCTCTCTCTCTCTCTGTCCCAGGCATCGTGTCCCTCATCTCCCTGGCCGTGCTGTCGTACGAGCGCTACAGCACCATGATCGGCCCCACGGAGGTGGACGCCACCAACTACCGCAAGGTGTGCCAGGGCATCTGCCTGTCCTGGGCCTACTCGCTGGCCTGGACGGTGCCCCCGCTGGTGGGGTGGAGCCGCTACGGCCCCGAGGGGCCCGGCACCACCTGCTCCGTGGACTGGACGGCCAAGACGGCCAACAACGTGTCCTACATCGTCTGCCTGTTTGTCTCCTGTCTGCTGGCGCCCTTCCTGGTCATCGTGTACTGCTACGGGAAGCTGCTGCACGCCATCAAACAGGTGAGGGGATTTGGGGGGGGGGGGGGGGGGGGGACATGTTATGAAACAAGTGAGGGGTTTTAATGGGGTTATGAAACTTTGGGGGGCATGAAACAAGTGAAGGGCCTTTGATGGGGCATGGGGTTCTGAAACAAGTGAGGGGTTTTGGGGGGGACATGGGGTTATGAAACAGGTGAGGGGTTTTGGGGGGGACATGGGGTTATTAAACAGGTGAGGGGATTTGGGGGGCATGGGGTTATTAAACAGGTGAGGGGATTTGGGGGGGCATGGGGTTATTAAACAAGTGAGGGGTTTTGGGGGGGATATGGCGGGGTTATTAGGCAAGGGGTTATTGTACAGGTGAGGTCACTGGGGGCGTTAGGTTATCAAACAGGTGATGGTTACTGGGGGTGAGGGGGGGGGGGGGTTTGGGTGATCAAACAGGTGAGGGACAGAGGCGGTTGTTGTGAGAACTGGTAAGAATAGCAATTTCTTTGATGGTAACTGTTTGTTTTGGTGTTTTCGCTGGGGCTGTTGGGGCTGCGCTCTGGCAGACCCCTGATAGTTGCATCGCTTCATTGTGGTTGTTTCCGTGTTGTTTGGTGAGAGCAGGACTTTAGTCAATCTGTCTCAGAGTAGCTCCGGCTCTGTCTGTGCCGGTGAGGCCCGCAGAGCACAAAGACAGTTTGTCTTTCAAGGATATTATTGTTGTGATCTTTGAAGGATGACAGGATTTTGTTTATGATCTATCTCTCTGAGACGTTTGTTATTGAGTTGTTGACGTGGCGCTTTGGGGAATGTTTGTTTGTCAAAAAACTCGGTTTCAAATGTGCCAACCCGCTACAAGCACTGCATTGATCAATCCTTCAGAACCCTCCCTTGTTGTTTACACAATGGCGGGCAATCTTTTCATTTTCCTCTATTTGTCGCTAATATCAACGTGGAATACTTTATCATCTCATGCTAATACCATTTATAATGTGTTTTGGATTTGTTTACTCTGGTTAATATCCTACCAAATATTTTAGGGGGGGGGACGTCCTCTGCAGTCAATAAATGAAATGTAAATAGATAGATGAATAACCGTCTGTGCAGATCGGGTGCTAACGACCTCTGTGTCATAAAAGGCAGGGTTGTCTGTGATTGACTT
>JAPMUY010011091.1:57500-65000 GCA_026901105.3 Galaxias olidus | reverse complement strand
CTCTCTCTCTCTCTCTCTCTCTCTCTCTCTCTCTCTCTCTCTCTCTCTCTCTCTCTCTCTCTCTCTCTCTCTCTCTCTCTCTCTCTCTCTCTCTCTCTCTCTCTCAGAAGATGAAAATACAGAGCATGTGTTTTACAACCTCACGTGTTTAAAGCCCAGGACCAATCTGTGTTTTAAAGCTCCTTGCTTTTGTAACCGTGACACAGACCCCCCCCAGGTGGGTCTGTGCATGCTGTGGAATGCCCCGCCCCACTACTGCAGCCCCTGCTGTGTCTGCACCTGCCTGTGTGTCCACTGTGCCTGTGCCTGTTGTTCCTGCTGCTTCCCCTCCTACCCCACTACTGCAGCCCCTGCTGTCCCTGCACCTCCCCGGAGGTCTCCTGTTCTTGTTGCTCCTGCTGCTCCTATGCCCCACCCCACTTACTGCAGCCCCTGCTGTGTCTGCACCTGCCTGTGTGTCCACTGTGCCTGTGCCTGTTGCTCCTGCTGCCCCTCCAGTGCCCCGCCCCACTTACTGCAGCCCCTGCTGTGTCTGCACCTGCCTGTGTGTCCACTGTGCCTGTGCCTGTTGCTCCTGCTGCCCCTCCAGTGCCCCGCCCCACTACTGCAGTCCCTGCTGTCCCTGCACCTGCCCGGAAGTCTCCTGGTCCTGTTGCTCCTGCTGCTCCTACATCCAGCCCACACAGAACTAGATCCCGGCATTCCTCAATCCGGAAGATCATACTGAACCCACGATCCTCCTGGTTCATCTCAGCCAGAGCACCCTCCCCGATCGACCGTTGTCCTCGGGAGCTCCATCGTGGGGCAGCATCACCTATTGTTATCCTGTGTCAGACATCCTGGAACAGCTACCCACAGCACCTACCACTCCACCCAGAGTGCACCAGGATCATGGTGCATGCTGGAGAGGAAAGCGGAAAGGCTCAAAGTTAGCACACACCTGGAGTCCATGTCGCTCAAAACTAAGGACCAAGCTAGAAATCTTAGTGTCATCATTGACTCAGACTTGAATTTCGACAGCCGCGTCAACTTGGTAATAAAATCAGCATGGTATCACCTCCAAAACAAAACAAGACTCAGAGGACACATGTCTCAAAAAGATTTAGGAAAGCCTACTCATGCATTTATTACCAGTAGGCTGGACTACTATAACGGTCTTCTCTCAGGTATGACCCCCCCCCCCCCCCCCCCCCCCCCCCCCCCCCCCCCCCCCCCCCCCCCCCCCCCCCCCCCCCCCCCCCCCCCCCCCCCCCCCCCCCCCAAAAAAAGCTTGGACAACTGCATCTTGTTCAGAATGCTGCTGCTAGACTTTTAACAAAGACCAACAAATTTGATCATGTTACACCAATTCTCTAATCACTACACTGGCTCCCTGTGTGTCAGAGAGTTGATTTAAAAACACTGTTGCTCACTTACAAGTCGCTGAATAATCTGGGGCCAAAATACATTACCGACAAGCTAACACAGTATGAATCCATCTAGACCCTTCAGGTCATCTGGAACAGTTCTGCTAACCGTCCCCAGAGTAAAAATCTAAAAAGGTGAATGAGCGTTTAGTGACCATGCAACAAATAGCTGGAATCAACTTCCAATTTCTTTTCATGGTCTTTGAATTGCCTTTGTGTATGAAATGTGGTGTAGAAATACATTTGATTTAGTATGATTGCTTTTTTCTTCTCCCTATTATCTGTTTTTTATTCTCTCGCTCTTTTGCTCTTTTTGCTCTTTTCTTTTTCTGCCACAATGAACAAGAGGTGTGTGCACGCACACTTAAATAAACCCACGTCCACGCAGACACGCACTACACAAACCTTACCAACCCAAACACATAGACAAACACACACACTCACACACACACACACACACACACACACACACACACACACACACACACACACACACACACACACACACACACACACACACACACACACACACACACACACACACACACACCCTCCTTCTTTTGCTGAACTGTCCCCAGTTGGTAGTTGGAGATGCTGTAATTGGACTTTGCTGAGTTGGAAACGTGTAACTTAATGGGTCCCGCATCCCCAAATGAACAAGTACATATTTTATATGACAGTCGGAGAACACACTCCAAACAGGGGTCAGCGTGTGTGTGTGTGTGTGTGTGTGTGTGTATGTAAGAGAGAGGCTGTGTTTTATTATGGGTGTATTACAGGTGTAAATGTACATGTTCACAAATGTCTTTGTGAAAACATAGTGTGTGTGTGTGTGTGTGTGAGTGTGTGTGTATAAGTGTGGAACGTGTGTGTGTGTGTGTGTGTGTGTGTGTGTGTGTGAGAGAGACTGTGTTTTATTATGGGTGTATTACAGGTGTAAATGTACATGTTCACAATGTCTTTGGGCAAACATAGTGTGTGTGTGTTTGTGTGTGTGTATGTGTGTGTGTGTGTGTGTGTGTTGGTGCATCCGTCCTGCAATGATTGTATTACATGCGAGGAAAGAGTCGATACTGTAGAACTTTACGCGTTCTGTGCCGTTGTGACTGACAGCCCAGTGCGACTGAACTCAAATTGTAAATTCAATAAACACACCTCAGCGAAACGCCAATCCAGTAAACAGTTTGACAGCTTTCTGATTTCTTTATTGCTCTGGGAAATGTATGACTGCTTTGTTAATATGCTGCTGTGTTTGCTATTCCTGGTGTTATATGTAATATTGTCCTTGTCCAATGATATAAACAGGGTTGGGCAATCTACAGAGGGGAATCTCTTTGATTACGTGTTTGTGGGGCTGAAGTTGATTTTGAAGTAAAGTCCAAGTTTGACCTTTTCATCAGGTAATACACTATCCCACTGAACTGATGAGCCAACAGACACCTCACCCCACAGAACTCACTCATCTCTGAGCTCCATTCATGTGCCCGGAAAAATATTATTAATCCTCAGAAGACTTTCTCCATCTGACATTTCCCATTTTTCATTTTAATTCATTTGGCCGTTCCAAGGGCATAGATTACAGGGAGGGCAGGAGGGGTGAGGGGAGGCCCCCCTGATATAACCTCCTCCCAATTATAATAACATAAATAATTAAAGCTTCAATAGATGTATCATTTAACGCGCGCACACCTTAGGGGCCAAGCTGTGTTTTAAATGCACGCCGAATTAAAATGAAACACTTTCATGATCTCCGATTGTGCGCTGACGATTCCCCCCCCCCCCCCCCCCCCAGTGTGTGAGGATTGTGGGTTGACAGAACGAGTGTGTGAGCAGCGTAGCGCAGTGGACTGAAGCACTAGAGCCTTCCCGTTCGTCTGAAGTTCCACCGGCTTCACGAGGAAATGGTCCGAAATGTTCACGGTGAGATCGTGAGGGACCCCCATGGCCATACGCAGGTCTTCAGAGTTCCTTCTTCAACTCGGCTACGATCTCTGCTGCTTTTTATTCCAGGGTGTGAACAAGGAAAAAGTTGTTGGGCCTGTATTTTTTTGGTGACAATTTGGTTATTCATGCTGACAGATAAGGTAGATAGTCAGATAGTCAGAGAAGGGTAGAGCGCCAGTCAGGCAGAGAAAAGAGAGGGAAAGACAGAGAAGGGTAGCGCGCCAGTCAGACAGAGAAAAGAGAAACAGTGGATGAGGTGAGAATGACAGTGATGAAAGCAAAATGAAGGGGGTGTGATGCTCAGAGCCATGTAGACCACAACCCCTCCAAACGTCCAAACTACGCCCCTGGTTACCCCTCCAAACGTCCAAACTATGTCCTTGGTTACCCTTCCAAATGTCCAAAGTACACCCCTGGTTACCCCTCCAAACGTCCAAACTACGCCCTTGGTTACCCCACCAAACGTCCAAACAACGCCCTTGGTTACCCCTCCAAACGTCCAGACTACGCCATTGGTTACCTTTCCAAACGTCCAAACTACGCCATTGGTTACCCCTCCAAACGTCCAAACTACGCCATTGGTTACCCCTCCAAACGTCCAAACTACGCCCTTGGTTAGCCCTCCAAACGTCCAAACTACGCCCTTGGTTACCCCACCAAACGTCCAAACTACGCCCCTGGTTACCCCTCCAAACGTCCAAACTATGTCCTTGGTTACCCCTCCAAACGTCCAAACTACGCCCTTGGTTACCTCTCCAAACGTCCAAACTACGCCCTTGGTTACCCCTCCAAACGTGGTTTCGCCAAACATTCCGCCCCGACGTCCCAGATTCCTCGGCGCCGTCGGAAGTCTGCCGTCGCGTGGGTTCCATTTTGGCCGTGAAGACCTGGCGCTCAGTGGCTCCTTTTTCCTTTGCTGTCGGCCATCTTGCCTCAGCATTACAGGGAGTTCATGAAGAAGTATACTTCGTCCATGGAACTATCCTGCTCTATACACCATGAGTGAGGTGGAGAAAAACAAAAACAATTTACATTATTAAAATAATAACTCCATTAAAATAATACAAATTCACACGTTATAGGCTCTGTAATTTATCTGGAAGCTTTTTAGACGAGAGAGAGAGAGAGAGCGAGAGAGAGAGAGAGAGAGAGAGAGAGAGAGAGAGAGAGAGAGAGAGAGAGAGAAAAAGCTCACAATGGGGAGAGTGGACCTCATTGTTGGACCATATTAAGGGATTTTAAACACTCTTCATTGTTCGAATGGAGAGATGAATCATTATTTCATTAATGGGCCTGAAGAACATGACACAATCATTCATTTGCTGATGTAATTAGCTGCCTTGTTTAATTAGGCAATGTATTTTTGCGATGCCCACCTCGATGGTTATTAACTTCATTAATGCTTGTTAGTGCAGATTAACAATGTTTTCCAGGGAGCTGATGCTTTTTCAAAATAAAAGCTGGACTTTGTCTCTGGCTATCGAGATCGACAACACCTATTGACAGTAGTCACCATACACACAAGGAGGAGAAGAACCTAATACAAATCTTTGTCTAAGCTTTGTTACATCTATCTGTCTGTCTGCCTGCCTGCCTGCCTGCCTGCCTGCCTATCTATCTATTTTGTTGGCCTTGTTTTCTAATAAACTTTAAGTTTAACACTTTCAGGATGGCTGCCATATACTGCTTCCGAATGCTATTTTGATTGAATTTTGAAACTTAATTATGGATGTAATTCTTGTTTTTAATCTTCCCACATTTCTGCTCCGTATATTCAGTACAGTTATAAACACATAAACATATATATGTGTTTGTATATATATGTGGTATATATTGTGAAGAAAAACGAATGAAAAACTCAGGAAAGACTTTCTTGGATGGCCTTCTTTTCTTTGACATAGTTTCTACCCAGAACAATTCAGCACTGGCTCAGCAAGGAACGTACTACAACCCACCTTAACCCAAAGGTTGTATGAAGCCTCCAATCCAAACATCACTCCAACCATCAAAAATCTCTCACCCCCCTCTCCCGCTCTCTCTCTCCCTCTCTCTCTCTCTCTCTCTCTCTCTCTCTCTCTCTCTCTCTCTTTCTCCCTCTCTAGCTTCCTCTCTGTCCCTCGCACTTTCTCCCCTCCCCCCTCTCTCCTTCTCTCTCTCTCTCCCCCTCTCTCCCGCTCTCCCCCCCCCTCGCTCTCTCTCTCTCCCTCCACCCTGGTTGTTACATCCCTTCAGCTGTAATCTGAAGGCTTTGCATTTTCTTCACAGAGGGGCTACGTGGACCCAAATGAGTGCCAATTTATGTCACTTTCTAGCGTCTGCCTTATAATTAAGGATTCTGATGTCTACAGACTCCCTGCAAGGCAACTAATACACCTGAAGGTTTGAGTGCCTCCTTTGGACCCTGTTTCTATAGATTGTTTGCAGTGGAGCCATCAAGGGCAAGTGGATGCTGCACAATCAAGCTGCCATCTAGCCGTCAAGGCTGCACTATAGAATTAAATAATACAAATCTTTTTTGTTTTGGACGTGTCTTGACAGTTTACGATATTTCAGCAACACTTCAAGTGTTGTTTTTGTACGTGTGCGTGTTTCCGTTTGTGTTTGAGTGTGTTTGAGTTCATGTTTGATTTTAAAGTACACCCTCTTACATCCTGCTCAATGGGTGCACAAAACAGTCAACAACCAACAACAACCTATTATCCACACCAGTGAATGAGGGGCGCCGCTCGTTGAGTGGATAAATGCACCTTTTGCGGCGATCCATGGGCAGTTCTTCACTCATTGAGCGCTGATGAATGCAACCGGGGGTCACAATTATCCGCCGACGGAGGGTTTATTTACTTGGGTCTATTTGGCATGTTTTTGCGGTCAGGATTTTCAGAGACCACACAGCTGTGGAACCAGCAGGGGAGCTCTATCCTGTCACACTTATTAAGACGTGTCACTTTCCATTGAAAACCGAACCGAGCCATTTTCAACAGCAAAAAATAATCCCACTCCTGTACCATTTTACACACTCGTTTATCTAGAGCCGTTTAGTAGCGTTGGAATCGAATTGTACTGTTGAGTGAGTTCATATTCACCCCAAAAAAAAAAACAACGATAAAAAATGTCCCTCTGTATTTAAGTATTCACATGGCATCTCCTTTCAGCCAATGTGTGGCTGGGGTCGGGCTAGTGCAGGAAGTGATTCCTCACGCGTCATGATGACGCCAAGAAGGCGGCTGCCGCCACACGATGACGACCCAGCTGGTCGGGCTCCCAAATACGCTAAGAGTCGACGCTGTACCTAGAACCGGTGGAGATCCCCCCCCCCCCCCCCTCCCGCCACCCCCGTTCCTTTAGAGCACTTAGATGTGACTGTGAACTGCTCTTAGAGTCTTAAAACTAAGCGAAAAACATTGACATTCCTGTCATTCCTGACATTCCTGACATTCCTGTCAGCCGGGTGTAAATTGGATACCATATTTGGTCGTTCTGAACAAAGAAGGTAACCTGTCATTTTATCACAGCTCAAAAAATATATCAACTGCTCTTATTGGCTGAAAACTTTTAAATATCCTCAAAACAACCTCATATTGAAAAGCTTTTTAACCACAGGCTTAGGCACGGACAAGAAACAATTTATTTGAGATTCAACAACACGATATGTCTTACTACTACCCACCTTCTATGGTAACATGCTATTATTGTTTACTCTGAGATAATTCAGTTACATTTGGAGTTAGTTACATTTGAAGTTACAGTTATATTTGAAGTTACAGTTACATTTGGAGTTACAGTTGCATTTAGAGTCACAGTTATATTTGGTATTAAAGTTATATTTGGATTTACAGTTACATTTGGAGATGCAGTTATATTTGGAGTTACAGTTATATTTGGAGTTACAGTTACATTTGGAGTTACAGTTACATTTGGAGTTACAGTTATATGTAATTACTTTATATAGACTTTGAGTTGACTAAAAGAGAGTGGCCTTGATAGATTCATTCAATATAAAACCTCATTCACCAGCTATTCCATTACATTGATTTCCAATTGAGTTAAAGAAATAGCATTTCCCAGAGGCTGATCCAAGGTCAGTTCGGCCCGGCAGCAACTCGTCCGTAAACACTTGATTTCACTCATAGCTATGAGTCATGATGACAGA
>JAPMUY010011091.1:45000-52500 GCA_026901105.3 Galaxias olidus | reverse complement strand
AGAGGGGGGTCAGAGGGTGAGAGAGAGGGGGGTGATAGGGGGTGAGAGGGTGAGAGAGAAAGAGGGGGGCTAGAGGGTGAGAAAAGAGAAAGGGGGGTGAGAGGTTGAAAGAGAAGGGTGAGCGGGTGGGAGGGAGGGGTGATAGAGAGGGGGGTTGAGGTGACGGAAGACGGGAGGGGAAGTCAGAAAGGACAAATGTGATGTGTGTGTGTGTGTGTTTGTCTTCGTGACTCTGTATGTGTGTGTGTGCGTGTGTGTTTGACTTTGTGTGTGTGTGTGTGTGTGTATGTTTGTCTTTGTGTGTGTGTGTGTGTATGTTTGTGTGTGTGTGTGTGTTTGCGTGCGTGCGTGCGTCACAGAATGATCCAGAAGTGTTTAGTTGTCGCTGTCCTAACCTTTTGGATGACACGAAGCGTTTTGCCAAATGGCTCGTCTCTTTCGCTGCGGCGTCGCGTTTTTCATTCTTTTCTTTTTCTCTTTCATCCTTTCTGCTGAGGGATGAGATGAGATGACGGAGGACAGAAATGAGAGATTGAAACGGAGGAGGAAAGTGGATCACTGAGGGTTTTAAAAGTCGCTGCGTCAGACACCGACTTGACTTCCATAGCGTGCATGGACAGGCACACTGGCCTTTCAAGGGCACATCTGAACGTCGACTTCAAATATTCATTTCCTGTATCCTGTATGTATGTATTCCTACAAGTGCTTATTACAACGTCTTCCTCCATAGCAAAATGTATCTTTTAGAGGAAAACCCCTAAAGAAATGATTTTTAGATCCAATTTTTTGAAGGATTATTTATGTCTATGTGAGACTAATTAAATAAACAGAGATGATAATTCAGTCAGTCGTGTGTTACTGAATATACTGTATGAAGAGGCATCAAAGTAAGTTTCACCCCACAGCTTCTCATCCTCCTGAACACGGCCCCAAAGTCTTCCTCCTCGTTCAAATCAAACGGGATCAACAGCCTAGATCCCCAGCATTCATATTTACCGGCAAATGGGACTTCAGGATGTGAGACGAAGACCGCGGCGAACGTCTGTGTGCCTAGCGCTGGCATTACCATGCCGATGCTCCCGTTTCCACGGGGATAAACTCCATCTTGTTCCACTCGTCACGACGAATGCCTCCCCCGCCGAACGTGTTTTTTTGCTGAAGGTGTTTGTCTGATAAGTTTACCCATTACCTCTACCCTCGGTGTCAATCTTCCTGTGGATTCACCAGTGCACCCGTTTCCCGATTCCCGCTGTGAACTGAGGACGCAAACCCTGCATAGAAAATAACTTGTTTTCTTTTTTAATAACGCGATAAGAGCAGGATTGAAAAATAAATCAAATAAATACATCACACACTGCAGTGGAGAAAGTGCACTCCAATATCTTTTTTTCTTTTACCGGCACAAGCCTTTTTCGATTTCAGCTCAACTCTTCCATAATGTAACCTATGCACACTCCTCCCTCCTCAGTCACACACACACACACACACACACACACACACACACACACACACACACACACACACACACACACACACACACACACACACACACACACACCACACACACCTTTAAAAAGAACCCCATAGACACACTTCTCCCCCCTCAGTAACACACACACACACACACACACACACACACACACACACACACACACACACACACACACACACACACACACACACACACACACACACACACACACACACACACACCACACACACCTTTAATAAGAACGCCATAGACACACTTCTCCCCCTTCAGTAACACACACACACACACACCACACACACCACACACACCTTTAAAAAGAACCCCATAGACACACTTCTCCCCCCTCAGTAACACACACACACACAAACACACAGACACACACACACACACACACACACACACACACACACACACACACACACACACACACCTTTAAAAAGAACCCCATATACACACTCCTCCCCCTCAGTAACACACAAACTCACACACCTTTAAAAAGAGCACCTTTCATCATGACGGTTGGTGTCTGCCCATCACGAGAGTCTCTGCATGGCAGGAGGTCTCATAGGAAGATGGCCTGTGTGTGTGTGTGTGTGTGTGTTTGTTTCTGTATGTGTGTGTTTGTGTTTGTTTCTGTATGTGTGTGTACTCTGGTTCACCATCCCACTGGTGAATGAGCTGTGACCTGGCTGGGACGCACAGAACTCCTCCACCACTTTCTCTAAGAGTCTGGACGTCCATTGGATGGCCCGGCTTCACACGGCCAGCCTCTCGTAGGCCAACTCGTCGTCTGGCTCACGACACAGTCTTTGCCTTCAGAAACGGACTGAAAAGCGGGGGGGCTCTTCAAACAGCCGCGTGCCATGTGGTCTGCCAGGTACACGGCTAGCCTCCCACCCTCGCCACGCCCGCAGGACCGCATTGCAGAACGGCGTCAGCCCAGCCAGCTCTACTTCCGGCTGCATCGGGAACAACTGTTGGTCGTGGTCCAATCCACCGGCCTTTCTCAGAAGCAGAATGGCCAGCTTAGCCCACACCAATAAAGAAGCCTCTGCTCAAGAGAGAACGCTAAGCTTTTCCCTGAGTCTGCACAAAAGAGGCTCTATTTCCAGACAGTGTAGCTGTCCCGAGAGAGGGCAACCCTGTCTAATGCCTCTCATAACAGGGCTAGGTCGACTCAGCCCTCCCCCCCCCCCCCCCCCCCCCCACGTTTGCCATACAAGAGGCCCCCTGATATAGCAGCCAAACCCATGACAAAAACCTTGCCCCGAATCCAAAAGCCTTTAACATAGAGAACAAAAAGCACATGATCAACACGATCGAAAGCTTTCTCCTGGTCAAGGGACACATGACAAGGGACACATGATCAACACGATCGAAAGCTTTCTCCTGGTCAAGGGACACATGACAAGGGACACATGATCAACACGATCGAAAGCTTTCTCCTGGTCAAGGGACACATGATCAACACGATCGAACGCTTTCTCCTGGTCAAGGGACACATGATCAACACGATCGAAAGCTTTCTCCTGGTCAAGGGACACATGATCAACACGATCGAACGCTTTCTCCTGGTCAAGGGACACATGATCAACACGATCGAACGCTTTCTCCTGGTCAAGGGACACATGATCAACACGATCGAAAGCTTTCTCCTGGTCAAGGGACACATGATCAACACGATTTCTCCTGGTCAAGGGACAGTATACAAATGTTCACATCGCACGTTGCAAAGATCTATTACATCTCTTATCAAAAATAGATGATCCATTTTTGACCAATCTGGTATGCAGTATGATTGGTTCTTGTGTATTAATATGGCCACGAGAGAGAGGGGGAGAGAGAAAGGGAGAGAGAGAGAGAGAAGGAGAGATGGAGAGGTACTGAAAAGGTCAGAGAAAGACAGAGTTCTCTTCTTTCTTGTCTACTCAGAAAAGATGTCTAGTAGTCAACCCCAATAACCTTTATAACCTCTCAGGTTCTGCAGGTAAGCTCACCTGTGACCATGAAGTTTCGTAGCGCACGCTGTTACGTAGGAGCGCTGGATGCTGGATGGATTGTTTGGTTGGACATAATTTTGTTTACTAACTCAGCAAAATCTTGATAACCTGTGACCGTGAAGTTTGGCAGCAGGAGCACTGGATGCTGGATGGATTGTTTGGTTGGACATCATTTTGTTTACTAACTCAGCAAAACCTTGATAACCTGTGACCGTGAATTTTCGTAGCGCACGCTGTTACGTACGAGCGCTTGATGTACCATCTGGTGGCACATCCTTCACTAATCCAAAAAATGTGTACTTTTCAGAGTGAATAACAATTCTGCCGGCCACAGTTGCGTCTTTCTCGGAAATCTGTGTTTTTGTGTGAGTAAGTAAACAATCACAGAGGCCTTTATCCTATGATTCAGTGTGAGTAGGAGTTTTTTAATGTTTGAGACACTAAAAGTGTACTGTGGGTACGTTGCCGGAGTCTAAACATAAAGGCAGTCTACTTTTGTGTTGCTTACTAAACGTTTTCTTATCCTTATTCTTATTCAAAGTTTTAGAGCACATTCCTCTCCTGTGTCTTAATGTCAACACACACACACACACACACACACACACACACACACACACACACACGCTTTTGTCTGCAGAAAAGGTGTGACGTGAGCCTATAATCGAAATATGACTCATTCAAACATAAGTCCGTTATGTTTCAGTACTTAGTCTGCGGCTCGTCGGATATGGGATTATTCCTTATTTGCTGCAGTCATTCCAAGCAGGCAAAGACGAGTAGCCTTTGTAAAGCTGAGAGATTCTCCCTGTCAGACTCGCCCATCTGTTTCCCTTCTAACACTCTCAGACAACTGATCTGATTCAGGGTCAGATTCATACCCCGTGTCCCTGCCTGTATCACTGTCCCTCCAGGGGTGAAGATCTGATTCAGGGTCAGATTCATATCCTGTGTCCCAGCCTGTATCACTGTTCCTCCAGGGGTGAAGATCTGATTCAGGGTCAGATTCATATCCTGTGTCCCAGCCCGTATCACTGTTCCTCCAGGGGTGAAGATTTGATTCAGGGTCAGTTTGTCATCGAGGTGTGCATGTGGGTGGTGTGTCTGAACTGACTGGCAGATGACTGGCACAATCACGGACATGCTTCAGAAAATACTTGCATATGACACCAAAACACACGCTTGCACTTGCACACACCTAGGCACACACACACACACACACACACACACACACACACACACGTTAGTTTGAGCACAAGCACACACCCACACACAAATGCAAGAGGAAGCGTCTACTGGAAGCGATCTATCACGTCAACACACACAGACACACACACACACACACACACACACACACACACACACGCTTACCAAAACATTTCTCTGCTGACCTGCACCTGCTTTGAGAGCCTACAGTTTTGCTTCAGTCCTTTTCTTAGACGGCCACTTTTGGTGCGGTGGCTTAGCTGTGGTGGATGGAATGCTGCTTTGACGAGAACGACACGTTGGATATTCAATTACATTGACTGTAGTAAAGCCAAAGCTAAGCTTGGCAGATCCCTCTTCTCTCTCTCTCCCTCTCTCTTTCTCTCTTCATCTGCATTTCTCTCGCTCTCTCTCTCTTTCGCTCTCTCTCTCTCTGTCTCTCTGTCTCTCTCTCTCATTCTCTCTCTTTCTGTCAACTTACAACATTGCAGATAAACTATAACGCGTGCTGAGCGCTACTACGTTCCATCCTGCTTGACCTTAACTTAACATGCTAATTACCCATGAAACATGAGATATATATACATGACATAACAGCTGTCCACCCTGCCTCTGCACATTGAAACGCTGCAAGCAAATCCAGCCCACGCTGTCTACCCCAGACACAGTGACAGTCTCACCCCTCATCATCGACTAATTTAGCCCTATAGCTGCTACTGTACACGCTATCCCTATTGCTGCTACTGTATACACTATCCCTATAGCTGCTACTGTATACACTACCCCTATAGCTGCTACTGTATACACTACCCCTATAGCTGCTACTGTACACACTACCCCTATAGCTGCTACTGTGCTGCTGTATTTACTACCCCTATTGCTGCTACTGTATTCACTACCCCTATAGCTGCTGCTGTATACACTATCCCTATAGCTGCTATTGTATACACTACCCCTATAGCTGCTGCTGTATTTACTAAACCTATAGCTGCTACTGTATACACTACCCCTATAGCTGCTACTGTACACACTACCCCTATAGCTGCTGCTGTATACACTACCCCTATAGCTGCTACTGTATACACTACCCCTATAGCTGCTACTGTACACACTACCCCTATAGCTGCTGCTGTACACAATACCCCTATAGCTGCTACTGTACACACTACCCCTATTGCTGCTGCTGTATACACTACCCCTATAGCTGCTATTGTATACACTACCCCTATAGCTGCTGCTGTATTTACTACACCTATAGCTGCTACTGTATACACTACCCCTATAGCTGCTACTGTACACACTACCCCTATTGCTGCTGCTGTATACACTACCCCTATAGCTGCTACTGTATTCACTACCCCTATAGCTGCTACTGTATTCACTACCCCTATAGCTGCTGCTGTATACAATACCCCTATAGCTGCTACTGTGTCTCTCCTAACACTACCACCATATACAGTGCTGTGCAAAGGTATTTGCCCCCTTACAGATACTCATTGTTTTTGCACATTTGTCACACTTAAATGTTTCAGATTATCAAACAAATTTTAATATCAGACAAAGATAACCTGAGTAAATACAAAAAGCTGTTTTTAAATGATGATTTCATTTATTAAGGGAAAAAAGCTATCCAAACCAACCTGGCCCTATGTGAAAAAGTAATTGCCCCCCCTTGTTAAATCATGAATTAACTGATATTAACCACATTTTTGGGAAAGCTGAGTTTAATTTCACTAGCCACACCCAGGCCTGATTACTGCCAGAACTGTAGAATCAAGAAATCACTTAAATAGAACCTTTCTGACAACATGAAGTAGGCTTAAAGATCTCAAAAAGCAACACATCATGCCCCGATCTGAAGAAATTCAAGAACAGATGAGAAACAAAGTCATTGACATATATCAGTCTGGAAAGGGTTACAAAGCTATTTCTAAGGCTTTGGGACTCCAGCGAACCACAGTGAGAGCCATTATCCACAAATGGAGAAAACATGGAACAGTGGTGAACCTTCCCAGGAGTGGCCAGCCTACCAAAATTACTCCAATAGCGCATCGACTCATCCAGGAGGTCACAAAAGAACCCAGAACAACATCTAAAGCACCACAGGCCTCACTTACCTCAGTTAAGGTCAGTGTTCATGATTCAACAATAAGAAAGAGACTGGGCAAACATGGCATCCATGGGAGAGTTCCAAGGTGAAAACCACTGCTGACCAAAAAGAACTCAAAGGCCCGTCTCACATTTGCCAAAAAACATCTTGATGATCCCCAAGACTTGGGAAAATATTCTGTGAACTGACGAGACAAAAGTGGAACTTTTTGAAAGGTGTGCGTCCCGTTACATCTGGCGTAAAACTAACACAGCATTTCAGGAAAAGAACATCATACCGACATTCAAACATGGTGGTGGTAGTGTGATGGTCTGGGGCTGCTTTGCTGCTTCAGAACCTGGGTGACTTGCCGTAATTGATGGAACCATGAATTCTGCTCTCTACCAGAAAATCCTGAGGAGAATGTCCGGCCATCAGTTCGTGACCTTAAGCTCAAGCGCACTCGGGTTATGCAGCAGGACAATGATCCGAAGCACACCAGCAAGTCCACCTCTGAATGGCTCAAAAAACCCAAAATGAAGGTTTTGGAGTGGCCTAGTCAAAGTCCGGACTTAAATCCGATGGAGATGCTGTGGCATGACCTTAAACAGGCCGTTCATGCTCGTAAACCCTCCAATGTGGCTGAATTAAAACAATTCTGCAAAGAAGAGTGGGCCAAAATTCCTCACAGCGATGTGAAAGACTCATTGCCAGTT
>JAPMUY010011091.1:37500-40000 GCA_026901105.3 Galaxias olidus | reverse complement strand
AAGGGACAATCAAAAGTCAACAAACCCCAACAATGATTAAACAAAGTTAAAACACATTCCCCAAAGAAATTGTCCAAAACCAGAACTAATATTTCATTACAGTCCAAATCCAAATCAACTTTGTGAACACTGACCATGGTTGTCTTTGGCTGGCTGTTAATCACCTGATTCGTGTGGCTGACCTTATGACTCATGGCATTCCAGACCTCAAGACACTCTGTCATGTACTCACAATCCCAATCAGGGGGACAAACGGGTGAGGCTGGTCTACTAACTCTTTTAACATTGCTGTGTCAGCATAAAAATTATTTGTAGAAAATTTCTTAATTATTAATTTACATTTGTTGTTCTGCCTTGCAAATCACAAATCGTGGAAACAAAACAAAGGCAGAAAACAGAACGTAAGCCCAATTAACAACAATTTAGTCAAATTCAAAAGAACGACAGTATGTCAAATTTAGCCGTTACATCACCTGCTATGTGACTGATAGAGAAGTGTATACTACAGCAAAAAATCCATTCCCAGGGGAATCAATTCCCTTGAGTCTGGACAATATTCTAAAATCAGGAAAAATAATTATTTCAAAGAACATATTCCTATGTGCTAGAGTTGTAAGCAGTTTTTATACCCTTGTTTATATCATTTCAAATATCCGTCAAATGCATTATTGAACACACTACTTTGTATCCAGTGTACATAATTAACCCATTTAAACACATGTTCCATTGAAATTATTTTCATCAAATCAAAAGAAAATAACCAGAAATGTTTTTAAGAGCATCACAGTAATGATTGACCCTCAAGATTCAAAGTATGCTCTTTTTCAATAATCCAAAATCAAAAGATGCAAAAAATGTAACCCCTTGCTTGTGATCCATAGGAATTCATGTTACCCATCTATAATATTCTCCAGCTAAGGTAACTTCACCCATATATTAAACAAACCCACTAATGTGACTGCTATATTGTAGTCTATGAGGCAGATTAACATTGTGAAATTTTATCATCCTGTTTTTAAAAGTTTTTTAGTGTCTATTTATCTTCACCACAGAAAACGTAAGTGGCTATCACACAGATACGGAGTGTTCCTCACTCACTCTCAGCACAGCTTGCCCCATAAAGCTTTTAACACTCAGACACACACAGAAACTCACCGACACACATACACAGTAGGCCTACTCACACACCCATTTATGCTTCTATCACAACCCTTAATGAAAAGGGAAATCATACAAGATTGTTGATTTTGAAAGCAATTTTTGTCCAAATATATTTCTAATTATATTCAAGATAAGTATGTGAAACTACAGCAAGTAGCTTTTTTTTTATTCCTTGTTTACCTTAAAAGTCAAAGAAAAACTATGATTTGGTAGTATTGATATAATCCTTGTCCTGTCCCTCCGACACGTTAGCTGTACAATGCAAATCAGTGGCTATCATATGTTTCGCTTGTTTCCCTGTCACGTGCTTTCGTGCCAAATCGAGCAATGAGTTCGGTACGGATGCAACATCAGCGGAACTCAACTTCCACTGGTACACATAGCGTGGTGACCCTGGGCAATATTTTACAAAAGTTTGCGTAGCAAGATCCTTTTGTGGTCTCGTTATTTCAATCCCTTCTGGTGTGCATACTAGGGTAATGCCTAGTGCACACATAAGGTCTCTGCCAATCAAATTTACTGGACTACAGTCAGACAGTAAATACTGAAATTTGAATTTTCCAACGAGATTGTCCTCACATTGTAGTGGAACAGTAAATTTTTCTCTGATTATCGCCCCTGAGGCACCCATAGAGTTCACATATCGTCCGCTCATTTTTGGATTGGGCACGAATTCACTTGACATAATGACAGAATTTGTAGCACCCGAGTCTACTAAAAACACAATAGATTTCCCCTGTACCAATAATGTCATTTGCGGCCAAAATCTATATGCTTCACTTGCATATTTAACATATGTCCCTTCTATTGGCCTTAATGTGTTCTCTAGGTGTTGAATAGCGTGCGTTACAGAAGCATTGGTGTCTACGTGTGTCTCACCCATTTGCAGCGTCGGTTGATCATCGTGTGGCAGTGTTGTAAGGCCGGCAAGACGCTCTCCTTCCCCCAACCCGTCCTCGCATCAATCTGCACCTTCATACTGTTCATTTCTGTTTCTTCTGTTTGGACAGTCTCTGATATAATGTCCCTCTTTGCCACAGCCGTGACAAAGGCCTCGTCCAAAATATTGTCCACGTTCCCTTCCTCGAAAGCCTCCTCTCCTTCCTCGATTTCCACGTGTCCTCCTTAACCCATGTGGGCTAGCCTTAGCCGTCTGAGTAGATGGTCCAAATTGCCTACAGAAATCCGTAAACATGTTTGCAAATTTGGTGCCACCACTGGATATTTGTGGAAGGTGAACAATCGCTGTAGCCATATCTGCTGAAGTCCAGGGGCGGAAAACGAGTATTGGTCCGTCCGCTCCTGCGACCTCGATCATAGGCATGGAGTTAACAATGGC
>JAPMUY010011091.1:22500-32500 GCA_026901105.3 Galaxias olidus | reverse complement strand
TCCCTGCTCCAGGTGAGCGGCATCAACGCGTCGGTGTGCCGGCGACGGGAGCAGCGCGTGCTCTTCATGGTGGTCATCATGGTGGTGTGCTACCTGGCGTGCTGGCTGCCGTACGGCGTCACGGCGCTGCTGGCCGCCTTCGGCCCCCCCGGCCTGGTGTCCTCCGAGGCCAGCATCGTGCCCTCCATCCTGGCCAAGACCAGCACCGTCATCAACCCCGTCATCTACATCTTCATGAACAAGCAGGTGAGACGCGCGCCGGGTGTTTTTAGTGTGTGTGTGTGTGTGTGTGTGTGTGTGTGTGTGTGTGTGTGTGCGTGTTATTATGCTTGTGTGTGTTAGTGTGTGTGTGTGTTAGTCTTATTGTGCATGTGTGTGTGTGTGTGTGTGTGTGTGTGTGTTAGTGTGCGTGTGTGTGTTAGTATGTGTGCTATTGTGTGTGCGTGTGTGTGTGTGTGTGTGGTACTGCTATTGTGCATGTGTGTGTTACTGTGTGTGTGTTAGTCTTATTGTGCATGTGTGTGTGTGTGTGTGTTAGTGTGTGTGATAGTGTTATTGTGTGTGTGTGTGTGTGTTAGTCTTATTGTGCCTGTGTATGTTAGTGTTATTGTGTTAGTGTGTGTCTGCCTAAGTGTGTGCCTTGGTGTGTGTGTGTGTGCGTAAGAGTGTGTGTGTGTGTGTGTGTAAGAAAGTTTGTGTGTAAGAGTGTGTGTGTGTGTGTGTGTGTGTGTGTGTGTGTGTGTGTGTATGTGTGTGTGTGTGTGTGTGTGTGTGTGGGTGTAAGAGTGTGCATGAGTGGGGTTCCACGCCTAACCTCTTACCCCTGCATGTTGCTGCATGTCTCCATGGTGAGACCCAGAGCTGCTGTCACCTCACTCTCAAGGAGACAGCTGTCATGAGCCACTAAACCAAAAACACTCTGGAAATGTGTGTGTGTGTGTGTGTGTGTGTGTGTGTGTGTGTGTGTAGAGGGGGTGGGGGGTGTCATTTGAGGCCCACACCATTTGAATGTCTTGTACAATATCAGCACAGGATCAGTGGTGGTGGCACCCATTCAGGCCTAGTCCTCACACAAACACATTCAAACATATTTACAAACATATTTACAAACACATACAAACACATTTACAAGCATATTTAAAAACACATACAAACATATTTATAAACATACATACAGTACAAACATGCATATCCATTTAAAACATAATTGTACCACCTTCAAAAATAAAAAAAGAAAGGTGATGAAGCTGTTAGACTCCACCACTGTTCTATTGGGCGAGTTGAATGTGATGGCGTTTGAAATGCTGTCAGTCCCTCATCGTAGTTCTGCTGTTTGGACCACAGGGTCCTCTGAGATTATATACGGGATCGGAGGCTAGTGCTGCCTGCTCCGCTCACCTCATTAGCAGTGCCCCGACACCGCGTCTGGTAGCTGCAAGGTCGCAAACCAAACACAACCTTGAACTCTTCACAGACAGTGTGTGTGTGTGTGTGTGTGTGTGTGTGTGTGTGTGTGTGTGTGTGTGTGTGTGTGTGTGTAATAGCCCAAAAAAACAAAGGCCCCCTGTCATCAATGAATCATCTACGAATGCACAAGTGATTCATGATGCTTAGACATGGCTGTGTGTAGTGTGTGCATCCTGTTTCTGGTTAGTTTGTGTCGTGTCAGGGGTTTTCTGTGGGGGATACGGCTTGATGGAGTGAGACCATCGTGTGGTTTTAGTTCAGCTATTCTGTCAGGGAGGCTTTCTTGGGCTGCCAGGGAAGGAAAGGATCTACGAAGGAGTGAGACACTATGGAAAGAAAACAATTCCTCAAGTCGAATCAAAAGGTTGAATTAAAAATGTTTTTTAGTTTTTTTGTCAAAAGACAAGAATGATTGTTGTGAGTTGGGCATCCTTTGTCCTGGGTATACAGTGCCAGTCAAAGGTTTTGACACACTTTAAAATTTAAGTGAATGGAACAGTGCGCTCAAACCTTTGGCTGGTATTGTACATGTTGAACAGTGTTAGAGGTTAGGGATAGACAGACATATGTAGATGGCATAATTATTTTGCTAATAACACAGGTTCAGTCAGACATACTCTCCGTCTTTAAGCATTTATTACATAAGTATAAATATACATGAGTTTTGGCATGAGTCTACTAGATATTGAAGCTCCCTGCTGTACATATCCTGAGGCAGGGAGCACACGTACATCAACATCATTCCCCTTTTGGGACACATTAGCCGAACTTATTAGCAGACCCGAGGTGGCAGTTGGGGTGGAGGTGGGAGCATTTCCTATCATCTCAGCCAACAAGCACAGAAACTAGCTTTGACAACAGGTCACACAAATACCTCCCCCTCCCTCACGAGCTGATATTTGATTGTGAACACGTGTGTTATTGATTAGTGTGTGTGTGCGTAACGCGTTGTATGAAGGCTTACGTCAGCGGCGCACAGACTTCAAGTTATCTGCCGGAACTTTAGCTGACGCTCCATTAATGCTACTGGGTAAGGCCAAAGTCACAATTTTTTCCCAAGATAACGGATTACATCCAGTCAGAAAAGTTCCTATAGCAATTCATTACAATATTTCGTCTGTCTCCAAGTTGTTATTAATTGCTCTATAATATAGCCATTTTTGTCCCGCCCGGTCAGCCGAATTGAAAAGAAAAAGGGGTTGTTGGCCCATTAACTTCCTGTTTGATTAATGTCTTTTTCTTTTCTCACTGACATGCTCAATTTTGGTCGCTGATCACAGTTTTCAATCCGTCATCTCGTTGGATCATGTGAGTCCTCGTGTTCCTGCAGAGTTTCCTCATGAACAGAGTCAAATGGACCGGATGCTCTTTACACTGAGCCATGCTACAACACAGAGTCGTTGTATTATTTCACGCAAAGTAGTGTTTTAAAACAGACCTAAAAATCGTTTTTCTCTTGTTGGAAGCCATCTGCTAGCTAGTGTCTTATTATGTTGTTATTTTATGGTTCGTTTCGGCTTTTATCAACATTTGATATTTTTTATTATGTTAAAAATAATAAAAGGATTATAGCACTTTTAGATTGTTCTTGCAATGTAATGTGCACTAAAAGAAAAACGTACTGTTCAATCTTTGAATTTGCAAGGCAAGTGATTTAGGTAATCCTGCAAGTAAAATGTAATTCTCTTTTTTTTCCTCTGGAAGATGTTTCCAGGAGGTTTCTCGCTGTAGACCAATCCCAGTGTGTGTTTTGAAAAAGTGCTCTGAGAGGATCCGTGGTGTTCCTCTGAGACTCCTCACCACAAATAGGGACAACATCTGTGAAATTGTTTTGGGAGAATTTCGTTCCATTAATTTTCTTTCCGGCATGGACTTGATCTCATTTCGATTTAGATTCAATAAGGAGACACATCGGTTCACAGGAGAGATTAGAAGCTAGTAGAACATTTTCGGTAGACACTGCACAGCGTATGGATGCCTCACACGTAGCACCAAAACGTTTGAAGATATTCCTCCTCAGAGTGGATTGTGTGTGCGCACACAAAGCAGAGATACTCCTATAGCAACGTCCCATCACTTCCCCAGTGCTGTCGCTGTATCTCCAAGAGCCACTCCAGGAGAACTCTTACAACTGCAACCATCATTAGGCTATTCTGTACAGTGTCTGTCTGTCCGTCCCGTCCGTCCGTCCGTGTGTGTGTGTGTGTGTGTGTGTGTGTGTGTGTGTGTGTGTGTGTGTGTGTGTGTGTGTGTGTGTGTGTGTGTGTGTGTGTGTGTGTGTGTGTGTCGTGTGTGTGTGTGTGTGTGTGTGTCGTGTGTGTGTGTGTGTGTGTGTGTGTGTGTGTGTGTGTATGAGTGTGTGTGATGCTGCGGATGTGTGTGTGTGTGTGTGTGTGTGTGTGTGTGTGTGTGTGTGTCTGAGTGTGTGTGTGTGTGTGTGTGTGTGTGTATGTCTGTCTTCTGCACCTCCTGTCAACGTCAAAAAGCGGAGCGAGAGAGAGAGAGAAAGAGAAACAAGAGATGCCCTGTATGTCATTTTCAGTCTTCAATTCCTCCCAGCCCGTTACTATGGAAACTGTGAGTTGAGGCGAGTTGAAGACTAAAAATGCTGTACAGATACAAGCGGGACGGACACACGTTTCAATCCCAGCCCATGGGGGCCTTTTGGGGCCAATGTCGCCCCTGGGCAAAATAAGAGCTGAGCATAAAGGGTAAGTGGTGGTGTGAATTCGCAACTTTTTATTACATTACAGCGGCTTTAAAAAGTGTTTATTTTTTTCAAAAGGGAAAATTGGAGACCATTCTCCCCGGTGTGTATCTTCATTTTCGTTTTTTAACCCCTTGGAGATTTATAACGGTTCTATCTACTTGAAGAGGTACAAGGAGGTTTAAGTTGGGCCCACAAAGTATATGACAAGCACCCCCTACCCCCCTAACCCTAACGCTAAACACACACTCACACACACACACACACACACACACACACACACACACACACACACACACACACACACACACACACACACACACACTCACTTAGACTTAGACCGGCGGCTTCAATGCAATGTTCACAAATGAGAATGACATGGAGTGCGTTGGATTTGGTTCAGTCAGATCCGGGTGTCGGTTGAACCAAAGGTTCAGATGAGACGGGAAAAGATGAGGGTCCGTTCGTTTTACTCGGAGAAGGCAGAGAAAACGAACACAACTGTTTGTGTGAGTTTGTTTTGTGAAGGCTCAGCTGTTTGTTTGAGGTCCCCCGGGTGAAAACAGTAGGGACATTGAAACTTATGTTCTGTCCCTCTCCGCTGATCAGAACACAACAACTGCCACCCGTGTTGCCGGTTTCACATATTCATCTGTTGTCATGGGGATTTCCATGAACCATTCTTAGGTAGCTCAAAGTTTTTTTTTCAGTTTTTTTATTTAAAATGTTTTTTACATGATTATTTTCTGCTCAAACATTCATTTAGAAGTGCACAATGAAGTGTGACAAAGCAGAGTCCCCATTCGTTCACTATGGCAGTTATTATGTGTTTTTAATAGGCCTTGACCCACAGGGCATAGAGAAATTAGCTGCACTAGCAATAACGTGTTTGCATGTGGTTTTATTATATATAAAAAAATCTGCTTTTTAATTTGAAAATTATCACCACACTTTTGAATCTTCCCCTTGGCAGTTATGTAATGTATGGTTTTCATTTGGTTAAAAAGTATTAACATAAAAATAGTTTGGACTAATTGAATGCCTGAAGAGGTGCCTAATGGCAGTAAACACAATTGTTCTCAAGTAATTTGTTTTGCTGTTCAACAGCATTTGTTTTCACATACTTTAGACCATATTCAATTTTTTATATTTATTTTGGTCTAAAAAGGGTAAATAATCCATCTAAATTTTGATTGGGAACATTTTCCTATCTATCTCCGTGGCCAATACTTCATATGGTCCAAAAGGTCAGTGTTGTAATTCGTCATGAGCCATCTTGTTTCAGCCAAAAGGGTAACTGGGTAAAACCCGAACGATAATCAGCTACATTAAGAGGACATTGTGGTTTTAAGTTTCAAAACAAAACATGATATCAGCACCGACACTGCGTTTCGATTGTTTAAAAGTCTTCATAGGTGATACACAGCGAGTAACAAACCATGAGGCAGCGACATCTGATGCTGTAGTGAGCCGCACATTAGCGCATGATGTGGTGGGTGACTAGCTGCTCCTCTGTGCGTGTTGTTTTTATAAAAAATGTATTTATTTGTTTTTTTTAAAAGATCAAGTACAAAAAAGAGTCAGAGTCTGTACACAGAGAAATTACTACAGTGAGTTCACTCTAACGATATAGCAAGTTCTGATTAGAAGACAAGGTTGAAACGAGGATATTGGTCTAAGATAAACAATCATTCCATTGGTCAAGGTGGAGGGGAGTGGACGTAATCAACATTAGTAAGAACACATACAAGGGGACACGTTGAGATTTTATGTTATGTCTAAGACACAAAACTTTAGCCTTCAGTGTCTCCAAAAGGCACACACTGTCTCTTTCGTGACCTGGTCTTCAGTCTGACCCTTCCCCCACATTGAAACACCAGCTTAGACTGGAACATCCGTGAAGATGCCAAAATTTCCCGTACAGTGACTAGCTGCTCCTCAGCGCGTGTTGGGGTGACTGGCTGCTCCTCTCCACGTGTTGGTGTGACTAGCTGCTCCTCAGTACGTGTTGGGGTGACTGGCTGCTCCTCAGCATGTGTTGGTGTGACTGCCTGATCCTCAGCGCGTCTTGGTGTGACTGGCTGCTCCTTTGCGCGTGTTGGGGTGACTGGCTGCTCCTCAGCGTGTGTTGGGGTGACTGGCTGTTCCTCAGCATGTGTTGGGGTGACTGGCTGCTCCTCACAATGTGTTGGGGTGACTGGCTGCTCCTCTCCACATGTTGGTGTGACTGGCTGCTCCTCAGTGCATGTTGGGGTGACTGGCTGTTCCTCTGCACGTGTTGGGGTGACTAGCTGTTCATCTGCACTCGTTGGGGTGACTGGCTGCTCCTCAGCGCGTGTTGGGGTGATAGGCTGCTCCTCTGCACGTGTTGGGGTGAATTGCTGCTCCTCTGGGGTTTATCGCTGGGGAGAGGAACACAGTGTATCCCTACACTGCTGTGTCGGCTCTGCTATGTCTGATGTACCTCAGCACTTTAGTGATTAATTAGAGCCTTAATTTAGGATAAATGGGTTCAGGGTGCATGCCTCTGGACTGGATCCAACACACACAGACATTCACACACACACACACACACACACACACACACACACACACACACACACACACACACACACACACACACACACACACACACACACACACACACACCACACAGATTTATACACACACACACACACACACACACACACACACTTAAACAGCAGAGGGAGAGAGACAGACTGACCCAGCTTTCTGAGCACGTAGTCCATATAAAGATCATATTTTATCCGACTGGTATCCTCAGACGTACAGTATTCATTTCAACTTTATACTCCTAGGCTGGGAGATAATTCACGACATTGCAGAGGTTATTAAATTGAATTAAGTTGCCTGATTGTCAAATTTCACGCACGATCCTTGACAACTATTTCCACCAAACCTTGATGTCATCTTGAAAACATTAAATCGAATATGAATCAAATCATTGCGGTGCTTTTTTTCCCCAGTGTAAAATGATTGAATTATAAAACATGTTCAGGCCATGAGAACTTAGTGAAATATGCTCTTTTAATGACTTTTGGATGTTTGTGTGGGTTTGTTTGCGAAGGCTCAGCCGTTTGTTTGAGGTCCCCCCGGGTGCAAACAGTAGGGACACTGAAACTTATGTTCTGTCCCTCTCCGCTGATCTGAACACAACAACTGCCACCCGTGATGCCGGTTTCACATATTCATCTGTTGTCAAGGGGAATTCCATGAACCATTCTTAGGTAGCTAAAAAAAAAAAAAAAAAGTTTTTTATGACAATTCTTTTTTATATGATTATTTTCTGCTCAAACATTCATATAGTAGCGCACAGTGAAGGCTGCCCGAAAGCAGAGTCCCCCTTCACGTGAAAGGAGAAGAATAATGAGAAGAATACCGGGCCCGACTCTCTCACTTTCTCTTCTTTTTAGCGCTGCCACACTACTTAAGTGTTGGAGACTCAGCGTCGCAGCGGAGCGCAGGGGAATACATAAATCACGCATAAATATCGTCTTCATAATACATCTGCCCTTTCAGTCCAACCAGATTGAACACGCATGCCAACGCGCAAATCCACACACACACACACACACACACACACACACACACACACACACACACACACACACACACACACACACACACACACACACACACACACACACACACACACACACAGACACACACACACAGACACAGACACACAGAGGGGTCTGTGCGTGTTAGGCAATGTGATTAGCCGTTCCGCTGAGCGTTCATGGCGCACGCAGTCTGTGGCGCGTCGCTGCAGAGTTCAGTCGAACGTGATGTCGAACGTGATCTAAGAGGTCAGACGGGAGCCCGTAGGACCCTCCTCTCTCACTGTTCACACTCCTGCCTCTCTCTATCTCTCTATCTCTATATCTCTCTGTCTATCCGTTTGCCTTTAGGACCCTCCTCTCTCACTGTTCACACTCCTGCCTCTCTCTGTCTCTCTATCTCTCTGTCTATCCGTTTGTCTTTAGGACCCTCCTCTCTCACTGTTCACACTCCTGCCTCTCTCTGTCTCTCTATCTCTCTGTCTATCCGTTTGCCTTCAGGACCCTCCTCTCTCACTGTTCACACTTCTACCTCTCTCTATCTCTCTATCTCTCTGTCTATCCGTGTGCCTATTTCCCCGCATGGGCGTACCAATGGGACGTCTCGTCATTCAAAACGGCCGTGCCCTTACGTGGTGTCAGAAACCCCGCTCGTTGACCCTGCCGACAAGCGTCACATTGGGGGGGGGGGGGGGGGTGCTTGACTGAACGTTTGCCTTTGTCAGACAAGACGAGAGGAGACAGGGAGGGGGGGAGGAAGAGAGGGGAGGGTGACCTTCCTCCCATCCGCCTCTGTTGAGGAAATGTAGTAGACTATAAGTATACGTGAGGCATGTGGAGTATACTAAGTACACTACGTTTTCTCAACGGAGTCGCAACGTCACAGTGGAGCCATGAGCATGGGCATTAACAACGGGCGCCCGCATCCGTACACAGGCTTATTCCACCTGGCTCCGTCTGAGTGTGCGCGCGCGCGTGTGTGTGTGTGTGTGTGCCAGTGTGTGTCTGTGTGTGTGTGTGTGTGTGTGTGTGTGTGTGTGTGTGTGTGTGTCTGTGTGTGTCTGTGTGAGTCTGTATGTGTGTGTGAGTCTGTATGTGTGAGTGTGTGTGTCAGGATGGTTTTATGTTTTCTCCTCCCGTGCGTGAGAGAGAATCTCCTGTCTGTGTCAGGAATGCCCAGAATTGAAAACCGTAGCCGAATGCCCTCATTGCTTTGTTACGCTTTCAAGCAACTCCCGACATCTTTCGGTTCCTCTGTGTGTGTCTGTGTGTCGGGTTCAGATCCGATATGCTGGCTTTAAGTCTGGCAGTTTCCAAAGCTTTGGGATTTGTCTTTTTTTTTTTTGGGTGTGCAACATTGAGCGGATGGTATACCAGCAGGCTGGAGGTTTCCTGATCAGTTTGACGATGTGAAAAATGGATGGTTGGAGGCTCATTCATAATTCCCTTTTTATCCACCCTTCCTTGACGGAGAGCGTGCGCTGTTTCCTGATGTCTTTCTACCATAACTAGAGCTGTCGGACTCCGTGTGTGTTTGAATAGGTTTCTGTTTTATTTATTTGCGAGTTTTATTTTGGACATACAGTACTGTGTAAAAGTTTTAGGCAGGTGTGAAGTCTTTTAAAGCTAGAAAAAATGTAACATAAAAAATATACATTTGAATGGTTTATTTTTTTCTCAATTCATAAAATACAAAGTGAGGGAAAAGCAAATTTGTATCAAATCAAGATTTGGTGTGACCACCCTTCTCCTTCAAAACAGCATCTCTTGCCTAAAACTTATGCACAGTACTTTATCCCTGCCTGGGTTGTATAGAACAATCAAGTAAATAAAAAACCAACGTACACAGTTCTTAAAACTTTTTGATTTTTTTTGTGGTGGTGGTGGGGGTTCTTGAAACAGCAGTGCATACTTGAGTGTACTTTTACACTTGACTTCTCCTGAAAGGCCACCACAAAGCCTAACTCATTTTCCTTTCCTGCATTTGTAAAATGTCCTTCGGTTTTCAGAAAAGTGCTTGTGTGTTTTTATTTTTAAAGTCATCATTATTAATGTTCATAGATTAGATTCGAGTTTTGTTCTTGTTGACGGTGGGCACATTACTGTTCTCATGAACTTTATTTTTAATAATTGTTACACTTTTTATTTAACCATCAATGAATTAGCCGATGGCATTTAGAAGATGATATATAAGTGCAGAGTAAGAAAACCAGCCACAGCTAGAGATTTCAATCAGACTGAAAAC
>JAPMUY010011091.1:5000-17500 GCA_026901105.3 Galaxias olidus | reverse complement strand
TGAAGGGAGGATTGGAGCAGTAGAGTATTAGCCTTGAGGATGACCCTTTGACGTCCTTGGTCTATAAGTTAAAGCAGCCACGAGTCTGACTAAAATCCAGACTTCTACTTTTGTCCCCGAGGCATTAACCTTTAGAAAAACCTTGCCAGTTGTTTTGGTGAATAGTAGTCCTATTCCTGAACAGGGAAGAACAGAACAGTAGTCCTATTCCTGAACAGGGAAGAACAGAATAGTAGTCCTATTCCTGAACAGGGAAGAACAGAATAGTAGTCCTATTCCTGAACAGGGAAGAACAGAATAGTAGTCCTATTCCTGAACAGGGAAGAACAGAACAGTAGTCCTATTCCTGAACAGGGAAGAACAGAACAGTAGTCCTATTCCTGAACAGGGAAGAACAGAACAGTAGTCCTATTCCTGAACAGGGAAGAACAGAACAGTAGTCCTATTCCTGAACAGGGAAGAACAGAACAGTAGTCCTATTCCTGAACAGGGAACTGCATCAAAATTGATTTTTTTTGTTTACTCTTTTGTCTTAGTCTTTTTTTCTTCATCTTGTTGTTCCTTTATCCTTTCCAGGGAAGAATGTCAAGGACTCCTGGATACGGTCAGCGGAGAGGGAAAATTAACTGACAGAGGAAATGAAAAGCTGCACTTGAGCTCTGACCTAACAAGAAAGGGCTTTACTCTTCCTTTTGAGAAATGGCCACCATATTGTTCTTTGTTTTTTTCCCCCCCAGTGCTTGTCAACATGATTTACTTTCCTGTGTTTTGCCTTTCCTCATGTGGTTTTCTCTAAACGAGTGGATTTGAACAAACATGAACAAAGCCTGAGCTATTGTTGATACCATTACAAATAATTACCTTGATCAAAAATAATCAAGCTGAAGCCTATAGTTTAGTTTCTGCTTTTGTTCTTACTGCACAGTATCAGCGTGGTTTCATCTACCATTTTCTTTACCAATGAGGGCCTTTTCCTGTGCCTTACCACGTTGAAATGCAATCCAACTATCATTAAACCAACTGCGTAAGAAGTAAAAATGAACGGCTACAGTCTATGCAGCCTTTGCCTTATCTTTATCCCTAAAATAAATTCAAGAGAAACAAAATGGTTGATAGATAAAGGCAGGAAAAATAACACAAGTTGTATAATCACAACGTCACAATCCCACAGTGGCTGGAGCACCATACCATGATGGAACGACCATGTAAGGACATCCTGAGGAGCCAGGAAGTTCCTAGGGGCAACTGAGGAATTATGTTTACCTGATGCAAACGGCTATGGATTTCCTGCTGATGAATCTGCCAATCTGCCTGTGTGTTTGTGTGTGCGTGTGTGTGTGTGTGTGTGCATGAGTGTGTGTTTTTTTGTTCTGTGTTTTTGTTCTGTTCCACCTCTCTGAGATCCAGAATAAGCTTCAGAGAGAGAGAGAGAGAGTGTGTGTGTGTGTGTGTGTGTGCTTGCCCAAGCGTATGCGTTTGTTTTCAGCCTGACCACCTGTCCTAAATCATGTTTCTCAGCACTATAATTTAGACCATTCCATGTATTGAGTCCAAGGCTTCCTTGAGGTCAAAATTATAGACTGTGCAAATTATTCAGTTAAAATGTCTCAAAGGATGTTGGGAGTGCTTTGTGCTGGAAGGGTCAAATGTTCAAATTAACCCACAAAGTACCAGGCCATTTCTAAAGGTAATATTAGCAATTTTCGAACGTAATCTCCAGTAGCAGAGGGTTGCCAAATGGCTTCTCCTGGTTAGACTAATACTGCACAGGAACAGTATGGGGACCTTTCGTGGACTCTGTTCCCCTGTGTTAAAAGCCTTTCGCAGTCGACCAACTGGAATGCAGGGCCAGGACCATTCCGGAACAATCCGTGCCGTGAGATTGTTCGTTACAGGAGCCAACAGTATATGTTCTGAAGTTTATTTTAAAATAAAGGCTCCACCCTGGTCAACTGTTTTGAATACTGGGTTTCAAAAGCTGAGGGTTTCCGCTCCCTATTTTGCCAACACTCCGTCTCTTGTGAACGCGTCAACCACCAGGACCAGTGACGAGGTCCTGATACCATTCGTTGTGTGGGCAGAGAAGAGGGAGCGGTTTGTATTGGGTTAAGTGCTTACTCGTCTCGTCATGGCTGCCAAATGTGAGCACAGGAGGCTGTCGTTGCCATTGGACCGCTTTGTTCTGACATTGTGCTCATTCATAAAATACAACGGTAGAGGTTGTAAAACTGCGTCGCTTGTGTTTTGTTTCCTAACCACGGAACTTTTTCTTTTTCTTTTTTGAACTTGTGCTGTTGTTTGCTGAAGAAAGCTGTTATTCCTCATTCAAATTATGAGACCGGTTGTTAACTGCAGAAGAGCATATTACACATTTTACAGAAGTCATGACCGAAGGAACTAGTCCATTTGCAAATATATATTTTTACTAATATTTATATATAATTAATGAAAATAAATAATTTTACTTATTTATTTGAGCATGTTAAAATTACATTGAAGAGCATTACACTTATAAATTAAAATGAAAAATGTTAAAAACAAAAAGTTAAAAGTAGCGTTGAAATAACACATGATCAAATGTATATGCATTTTAAATCAAAACCCACATGATCTCAGATGGTCCTTATGAATAATTGAACAGATTTCTATATAGAGTGCACAGCAGATGTCAATCACAGTATGTCTTCTCTCAGCTCAGAGAATCCTGTGCATCTCTGAAAGTTCTGGAAGCATTGCCCTCAAAATGCCACTGGACACAAGAGAGCACTAGTACTAGCCCAGGCCGGCCATCTCTCTCTCTCTCTCCCTCTCTCTCTCTCTCTCTCTCTCTCTCTCAGCTCAGAGAATCCTGTGCTCTCTCTCTCTCTCTCTCTCTCTCTCCCTCTCTCTCTCTCTCTGGTACTAGCCCAGGCCGGCCATCTCTCTCTCTCTCTCTCCCTCTCTCTCTCTCTCTCTCTCTCTCTCTCTCTCTCTCTCTATGCTGTCAGTCACTCACTCACCCACTGTGTCACTTTCTCTCTCTCTCTCTCTCTCTCTCTCTCTCTCTCTCTCTCAGACACACTCACTCTCTCACTCACACCTACACACACACGCACGCACGCACGCACACACACACACACACACACACACAAACACACTTCCTAAAGAGTATACCGCAGCTTTAAAAGGACTTTACTCTGCTATGAAGGTTTCGATTTCTCGTTCAGCCCCGGTGTCACAGGGACACTCACGGTCCAAAGTGAAGCCTGCTTGACATACTTAAGATCGAAACCAATCTAGCAGCTGGTGCTGGCGGCTGATCTAAGGCCAGCCACTAAGGAGGCCAAGTGGATGGGATTGGGCCGCGTGGCAGGCTCTGAAGTCGAGTGAGACCGCCTGGAAACCGCGACAGTCCCCGACGAGAAGGGGTTTCTCCACGGAGGGACCGCAGGCCGTAGCCTTAGCTTGTGACCGACAGAAAGGTCAAAAACCACAAACAACAAAAACAATGCACGGTAAAACGGTCCGTGTCATGTATTACGTACAACACAGTGGAGATACATCCAGACACCGGGGGTGTTACAGTAACATAACACTCACCATTTTGCTGGGTGTGATGGACAACATTGGAAGTCTATGATGGATGGATGGACGGAAACAGGAGTGTGTTAGGTGCAGCGGAGGAGCAGAGGAGGTGTAGAGAAGGAGCAGGGTCTTCTTTAGTGGTGGATGGAGCTGTAGGTTGGTGACGACCGGCAACGTTATCCAGGCCAGGGCCCAGAGGCGTCCATTAGGCACTGGATGAGGAGCTCCTAATATAACTCAACATGACTTCAGTTTGATTTGTAAGGTATTTTTCATCGTGTGCTCAATGCCTGCACACACACACACGCACGCACGCATGCTCGCACGCACACACACACACACACACACACACACACACACACACACACACACACACACACATCAAGAGATACACACTGAGATTCTCTTGACACTTAATCACTTCCAGCAAAAAGTCTACAAGAGTACTGGACGGATTTGATCAACGTCAAAGAAAAGACTGAAAATACAAAGACACATGATGTCAACACATAACATAAAGAAAAGACTGTGTAAATACAAAGACACATGATGTCAACACATAACATAAAGAAAAGACTGAAAATACAAGGACCCATGACATAAAGGAAAGACAGGCCCAGCTGCCTCTGTGTTGGCGACACATTGATTTATGTCCGGGTCGCACTTCGTCAGTTCGCCGTGTCACCAAGCCCGTCGCCGTGGAGACCGAGGCGTTGAATTACACAGGCGATGATGGACAGGTATCACAGGCAAGGAGAATAGATGGCTATGGGAGAGAGGATAACGCATGGATACATGTGCTAATTACTTCCGTTTAGTATTATGGGATTGGAGTTACTTAGTTTACTTAGTTTACTTAGTTACTTAGTTTACTTAGTTACTTAGTTTACTTAGTTTACTTAGTTTACTTAGTTACTTAGTTTACTTAGTTTACTTAGTTACTTAGTTTACTTAGTTTACTTAGTTACTTAGTTTACTTAGTTTACTTAGTTTACTTAGTTACTTAGTTACTTAGTTTACTTAGTTTACTTAGTTACTTAGTTTACTTAGTTTACTTAGTTTACTTAGTTTACTTAGCCCAAAGGGAAATGAACGAAAATCAATCAATCAGTTGGACAATCAATAGAGCCACACACACTGAGCTGCAATCTTTCTCTTTCTCTCTCTCTATTTATTTCTATTTCTCTCATTTTTTTTGCAGTTTTTTGTCTTTCCTTACACACACACACACACACACACACACACACACACACACACACACACACACACACACACACACACACACACACTCTTGTTCTTTTTCCAATCCCCTCTTTTTCTTTCACTTACCTCTCTGTCATTTCCTCTCTAATACGTGACAGCACTTATTATTCTCTCTGCACACACACACACACACACACACACACACACACACACACACACACACACACACACACACGCACACACACACTATCACACCTACACAACACTTTTCTTTTCCCGCCCTCTCTTTCACACTCACTCCCTTTCTCTCCCATTCCTCTCACTCTGCCTGTCTCGTGATTTCGTTCCTGCTCACCGTTCCTGACCGTTCACACACACACACACGCACGCACACACACACACACACACACACACACACACACACACACACACACACACACACACACACACACACACACACACACACACACACACACACACACACACACACACAAATAGTTGATTAGGGCATTGGGATTCTCGTTTTGAGGTGAGGATTGGTCTGGAGGGATGAAAAGTGGAGAACAATGAAACAGCTGCCTGTGCTTTTCTTATTCAGTCCCTCAGAAGTGGACGTTTTTGTACGGCCTATTGCCGTAAACAGCCTCGACTCGTAAACGCGTGGAGCGTGGACCAGCACAACAGTCTGATGGGATGGGACTAACAAGATGGGGGGGGGGGTGTAACACAACATACTCAGTCTCTATTGTATAGGGAAAGTTTAGAAAAGGAAAGTTTTGTGCTCATCATGCTTTGAAACTTGTCTAGTGAGCAGGAGGTCAGGTCAGGACCGGTCATTCTTTTTGAAATCATGGTTTAGAAAATATTCGTTCTTTGGCTTCTCGCTTCATTCCTGGATTCATCAGTCTGGAGTCTTGTGGCCGAGCAGATTTTTTCTTGCAAGTAGATTTTCTTAGGTGAATTTATTCTTTTTTTCCCCTTATATCCACCGTGTATTTCATCCAATTTTGTCATGATTCTCGAGCAAGCCAGGTGAGGCAGCACTTACTGTGCGCGTACATTAAGACGTGCTTCCTCATCCTCTCCTATTGAGGCCGAATTAAAGTCACGTCTAGACACGTGGCACTAAGGTTCTTTGATGTCTAGACATACATTTGTAGAGACACAATGAATATCCAGGGTCTTCAATAAAAGTAGTTCGGGTTTTTGGGTGTAATTTCTGAGTGGAAAAAAATGTCTTTTGGTAGAAAGTATTGGTTGTTTTGTGTTTGTATTTACATGCTACCTTTCTTTGTTTTGCTAGTAGTATTTGATAGTAAATGTTTTTTGGTAAAAGGTATTGGTTGTTTTGTGTTTGTATTTACATGCTACCTTACTTTGTTTTGCTAGTAGTGTTTGATAGTCTGGCCATCTTTTAACCGCCATCTTACATTACTTAAGCCTTTAACAGTGTCACTGTTTTATCTTCAATAAAAGTAGTTCGGGCTTTTGGGTGTAATTTCTGAGTGGAAAAAAATGTCTTTTGGTAGAAAGTATTGGTTGTTTTGTGTTTGTATTTACATGCTACCTTTCTTTGTTTTGCTAGTAGTGTTTTGTTTGACTGGACTCATTCACGGCTCACAGACTCTCTCCTTCCTCCTGTTCTCTTCTTTCTCATTGGTTCATTGATTGTTCAGTGTTTGTGTTGACACACTGCCTTTCTTTGTTTCTGTGCTGGACCATTGGTTTCCGCGCGGCCGAATGAATGCCTTTGTGTTTTGGCCCTTTGTCTCACCACGCGCCTGTACTTGAGGCGAAACCTCTTGTGTCTGACAAGGTGCAGAAACACAAAACTCACTTTCAAAATGCAACTGAAATATTTATCCTGCTCAAAATTGGAACCAGGGAAATGTGCTATTACTATAAAAAGGCAAGATTTTTGTGGTTTCAATAAGGAGTAAAAAGGAAGAAAAAAAAAGTAATTGCTTTGAAAATTGGTGGTTGTGGTGTTTACTTACAACAGTCTCTCTGTTTCGGCGGATCTCTGCTCCTTTGGCTATACCGTCGTGAGAAATCTGGCGAAGAGCCAGCGTTAAAATCAACACAACAGCATTAGAAAACAAAACAAGCCGACGTAACTTCTTAACTGCGCCATTCTTCGTACATTTCTTGGCCTAATAAGTCTTCCCCTGTCTGGAGACTTTTACCCTGGGAGCTCTGTACGGTTTCTCCTGCAGACACCGCCAGTGCTGATTAGTGCTGTGCCCTTCGCTGGTCGTAATGGACCCGGTGGCGGCAGTGACAGTAATCACACAGAGTTCTCTCCTGCCGCTCCTTGACCTCCAGTCCTACTCAATGATGTTCCATCAAACTCCAGTGCCCCCCTCCCTCCCTCTCTCTCTCTCTCTCTCTCTCTCTCTCTCTCTCTCTCTCTCTCTCTCTCTCTCTCTCTCTCTCTCTCTCTCTCTCTCTCTCAATTAGACGTGCACACTTTGCCTCGGATCCCTCCACATCTCCCCCTCTTTACTTTCTCCTTCAATTTACCCTGCCTCCATTTCCTTCTCCCCCCCACCCCCGTTTCTTTCCCCTACTTCCCATTTGTCATTACTCTGGCTCAGCGGGATACCTAGCCAGGGAGAACGGAACGCTTCCCGAATGATCCCGGCAGAGGCAGCCAGGGTAGGATGGGATGGAGAGGGAGACTATCAGTGGTGGGAGTCCCTGGGGGGCTGCAGTGGGGTAAGTGGAGATAGGGATGGGGGGGTTCTTCTCCCAGGGAAAACAGATGGTTCCACTCTCCATTAATCACTCAACTCCCTGACAGCCACTGTAAATTGAAGGGGTAGGGGTAATGATTTTCCCCTCTTCCTCTAGCTCCCCCTCTTCCTCCATAACCCCCCTCTTCCTCCATATCCGCCTCTTCCTCCAGCTCTCCCTCTTCCTCCAGCTCTCCCTCTTCCTCAAGTTCACCCTCTTCCTCCATTTCCCTTTTTTTCTTCTTCATCCGCTCTGCCGCCACTTCTCTCTCTCTCTCTCCCTCCCTTTTTCTCTCTCCATCTCTCTTCTCTCGCTCTGTCTTTCTCTCTTTCTTGCTCTATCTCTTTCTTTCTCATCCACTCTCTCTTTTTCTTTTTCACCAGTCTTCTTCCAACTCTTACTTACCACCCCTTTCCCTCTCGAGGTCCTGTTCACACTCTCCATCATCTCCAGCCTGCTGCTCACCCGACTCTCTGTGTAAACCAGGCCAGCACGGCCCAGTCCGGCTCAGTTACCTCCGCTAGAGTGTGAAAACACCTGTTATCTACAGAGCAAGAGTCACACAGGCAGTTCTGTTGTCTCCTCAGAGTGACAGCACAGCTTATACACAGAATACCTACCTACAGTGCACAGCCACAGTCACACAGATAGCTCTGTTGTCTCCTATGATTGACAGCACAGCTTACCTACAGTACACAGAACCAATCACCTACACAGTACATAGAACCAGTCACACAGGTAGTACTGTTGTCTCCTATGATTGACAGCACAGCTTACCCCTACCTAGAGTACACAGAACCAGTCACACAGGTAGTACTGTTATCTTCTATGATTGACAGCACAGCTTACCCCTACCTAGAGTACACAGAACCAGTCACCTACACAGTACATAGAACCAGTCACACAGGTAGTACTGTTGTCTCCTATGATTGACAGCACAGCTTACCTACAGTACACAGAACCAGTCACCTATACAGTACATAGAACCAGTCACACAGGTGGTACTGTTTTCTCCTATGATGGACAGTACAGCTTGCCTGATGGACAAAGTCGACATGTCAGGGGACGGGACGCGACCCCTCCCCCGACTCTGAGGTCCTTACTCATCCCCCCGGCAGGGTCGTCTATGACGTATTGAGCCACGGTTACTGACGGGCGCCACGGTTACTGATGGGAGCCAGACGTCATCCCAGCGTGAGAGCGCACGCACGCTGAGCTCTCATCCCTTCGTCAGGATGATGGCGGTGCCACTGTTAGTATCCTCCATACATCAGTGCTGTTCGCCAGCGTCCTGGCTGTGCGTTGTCCTCTCTCTGCAGGGTTGTCTGTTTGGGATCGGACGGTGGAACCCGGCATGGCGGGAGAGGGAGCGTACTAAACACGGACCCAAGGCCACTGCTCGCGTGTGTAAGGCAAAAAGGCACAGCAAGTCGTTTATTCTCATCTTGAGATGATAATAATATTGAGGTCTTTTACAGGAACTATCCATCCATCCATTAACTTTACCGCTTATCCTGTACAGGGTCACGGGGGGGAGCTGGAGCCTATCCCAGTGGACACAGGGCGAGAGGCGGGGTACACCCTGGACAGGTCGCCAGTCTATCACAGGGCCGACACATAGGGACAGACAACAACTCACACTCACATTCACATTCACACCTACGGGCAATTTAGAGTCACCAATTAACCTGCATGTTTTTGGACTGTGGGAGGAAACCGGAGTACCCGGAGGAAACCCACGCGAACACGGGGAGAACATGCAAACTGCAAATTTTACGGGAACTATATACATATTTTTTTTTTGGAAGGTTTGCCGTGCACATATCCTTCCCAATGTGATGAGGAGAAGCAGGAACAAATCCTTGGGTGTGACATCATTCCAAGGCTGTCCCAGATCAACGTCGGTTAATTAACGAAAACCAATGTTACACTTGCCTCGTTCTCGGTGGAATTATTTTTAATGAAATGCTGCCAAGTTGACGAGGGGATTTCGAAAGGTTTTGACGTGCTGGAAAGTTGAAAATGATCTAAATATTGTTGTGCCAAATCTGTTTGTGTCAGCATATTTTAAAGTCATTAGTTGGAGTTTCAATACAGAAAATACACTTTTAGTAAAGTTTCAATTTGCTGCATTATCAGTGTTCGAAGAATCACAATTTAAAGTTTGCTGACAAAGTTTAATTCTTTATAGTTTCTGGATACTGTTATCGAGACACTATAATAAAATATTATTACCTTGTTCGTGGATATACTGGTCCAGTGTGTGTGTGTGTGTGTGTGTGTGTGTGTGTGTGTGTGTGTGTGTGTGTGTGTGTGTGTGTGTGTGTGTGTGTGTACGTGCGTGTGTGTGTGTGTGTGTGTGTACATGCGTGTGCCTGTTGCTGTGTGTGTGTGTGTGTGTGTGTGTGTGTGTGTGTGTGTGTGAGCGTTAATTTAATATTTTTGAGAAGGCAAACAACAGCTTGACATCTCTTATAAATAGACGACGCGTCCACAAGCCTATCAGGTAAACCAAACACGGCTGAGTTCTTCACATATTGGGAAAGCAAGAACTCACAGAATAAAATGCAGAAAAACAAGAGAAAGTGTCATCGGTTCCCAGATGTCTTGGGATTTTAGAGAGGTTTTAAAAGCTGACTTCATACCCAATCTAGATGCAATGGAAACGTAATTAGTTTTATGACTAATTGATTTGATAGACTCAATTGACTGATTGAACAGGTGGTCCACTGTAGTTCAGGTGGTAGAGTCAATGGCACTTACTCTGACAGGGTTCAGAGGTCAAATCCCACCTGTGTTACTCATACAAAGAAATTTGGGAAACTGTATTGTAAGTGTCTCTGGGTATATATTTACAAAAGTATAGATATTGTACACAGTTACACAGTCCCCCAAGATTCCTGCCTACTACAGGGTCTTCCGAATGTAGCAACATCGATATTCCAAACCGTAGTGCATCCCCAAAACGTTGTTATTTATCAGGAAATAACTGACCTCACTCACCATCGAATCCTTTCAAAAGGTTATGTTCTAAAGTGGTTTGCTTTATTTATTTATAGGGCAGAAAAGAATAACCTCTTTATCATTTCAAAAAGTAAAGTAAACCATTCTTTAAATGACTCAAAGGACATTTTGAGAAGGGACAAATGTAAAATGAAGGGTTTCCCTTGGGGGTTTCAAATTGTTCCCTTGAGTTCCTGTGGCCAAACGTATTTTTTATATCTCTAGAAAGTTCTAATGCAATCAATCATAGACTTATTTTACTGCAACCCTACTCAAAACATGTCTCAGGGTGAAAATGAAAAGAGAATCTTACACAAGAACAATTCGTACACTTTCGATAATTATCCCTAAAGGTAAGATGTTGACCTTTCCAGCTGCGGTTGGTCGTCTTTGGACCCGAGAGGTCTCCTCTTTTAGCATGGTCCATTTTACGGCTTCGTCAAAGACCTCCAACACACACACACACACACACACACACACACACACACACACACACACACACACACACACACACACACACACACACACACACACACACACACACACACACACACACACACACACACACACACACACACACACACACACACACACACACACACACACACACACACACACACACACACACACACACACACACACACACACAGACACTCTCACCCCCATTCAATTCAGTGCCACCTGTAACGTTGGACTATGCGCCGTAAATAAGCTGTTTTTCTTATAATCACCAGACGATGCAGACGTCAGAAGCTCCCAGCGGGGAAATACGCATATTGATGACTTAATTTCAAAATCAGAGAGACGGACACAGACCAGCATGCCTTCTTTAGCTTGAATGAGTCTGTAAACACATTGTGATGCATATTGGTAATAATAATAATACCTGTAATACATTTTATTTGAGGGAGCATTTCAAGACCCTCAAGGTCGCCTTAGAGTTAAAGGATATGAGTGAAAAATAAAGTATTTTGCTACTGATGACTTCATTTTAAAAAGCCAGTGAAATCTTGTAACTATGTGTTATATAAAAAAATTTACTATCTCTAAATAACTTATGTATGTTGCTGCCTGTCTTGGCCAGGTCTCCCTCGAAAAAGAGGTTCCTAATCTCAATGGGACTTCCTGGAAAAATAAAGTAAAAATAAAAATAAATAAAAATAAGAGGGACAGTTTACATCATGTGGCCGAGGTGTATTTGCACATGAGGACTGTTCACAAATGTATAAAAAAACAACAACAACACTGTTTTAGGTACCAAGCGATATCATTACCTGACCACAAAGTCATATACAAAGTATTAGAATTACTTCTATTATTACAGTTATCGATGTAATTATATTCATTTTATTTTTATTATTTATTTTTATTTATACAGGGTTAACCGACTGAGACCAGGTCTCTTTTCCAGCAGTGCCCTGTTTAAAGGCAGAATAGATAAATTACAATGTAATTATGTAATTAATCTAGTGAAGTACATCATTAGATTTCTGCAACACCAACACGAAGAATAGACCAAAGCAATTGGGACAGATCCACCAACTGCCGATAGCTTTCAGAGCCCCAACTGATTAAAAAGGCCTGTTGTTCCCTCCTCCAAGCAGCTTTCTCCTATTGACTGTAGTGCAGATCCTAATTCAATTAGATAATGCACTGCTGATTTGAAGTGTGGAGACCTCATATTGATTTGTAAGATCAATGTCACTGTGTCTTAAGTCTCTTAAGATCTCTGTGATTAGATTGGGTCTATAAAGGGGCCTAATCGGACTATTACATCTGGCCCTGAAAGTTAACCTTAATACTAATCAGGCATTGAGTCTATCAGCAAGTACATCAATAAACCCGTTTTTATTTAGACATAAAGCTAATAACTCATTTATACTACCCCAGTACCCTGTGATAGACTGTATAATAATACCTAAGAATTATATTATAAAGTTAATGGATGGATGGATACTACCCCAGTAAATCTCTCTGGAATGGTCATTTAACGC
>JAPMUY010011091.1:0-2500 GCA_026901105.3 Galaxias olidus | reverse complement strand
TCTAGCTATTAGTAAGGAGGATAAAAATGAACTGTTAGATTTAGCAAAGTTTGAGATCAAAATAATTAAGCTGCTCTTATTTTGAAAGTGAAAGGACAGCAGGGGTACGTGTCATACGAACATGCCACATAAGTAAAGCAACGGAAAATTAAGCCGAGACAAAAATGTTGAATTGGACAATTAATACCGGACTGTGACATATGAATTTATAATTATGTGTTATTATTTATTTTACACACGTTTTTTTTATGCTCTCCTGTGAGCAGGTTCCCATCTCTCTCTCTCTGAACTCTCATTTCAGCATTTCCCTCATTCATCGCTAAAACCATCAGATGGATTTCTCGATAGCGGTCGCCATTTCCGTGGATTGATATCTTTGAAAAGGAGAAGGAACAAGTAGAAAATTTGTTCCTCATAACCCTCTTCCCCCTTCTCCTCCTCCGCCTCTTCCTCCTTCCGGTCGTCACCCTCCTCTTCCTCCTTTACCCTTCCACTCTCCTTTCTCCGTCTCCTCCTCTTTTTTTTCATCTTCCTCCCGCCCTTCCTCTTCCTCCTCCCAGTGTTTTTCTCTCCCGGCGTTCCAACGTGTCAGGAAAAATAACGCCGTGCCGGCTGCATCAGACGTTACCATCCATCACCCTGAAGACAGCCCTCCGCGCTGCCTTCTCGGGAGAGAAAGAGAACTTCCCCCGAAAATATAAAATCAAAACTAAAATCTAAATAAAATAGATATAAAATCAGCTGCTCTCAAATGCATCCATGTTCAGCCATTCTGAGTTCCCCTTACCCCAGCAGTGGACTTAGACATGGAGGGGCTGAGGGAGAGGGGGGCGGGGTGAGGGAGGGGAGGGATGGAGGGATGGAGGGAGGGGGGGGGGCAGGCTGGCCTCTTTGGCTGCCTGAGAAGGAGCTGTACTGGGGTCAGTACTGGGGGGGGGGGGGAGTGAGGGGGGTTGAGGGGGCAGGTTGGATAGATTAGATGGCAGCGTGGCCAGCAGACGTCAGGACAGGATGGTTCGGCCATCTTTGTTTGACTGCGACCTTTGGTGTGCCGCCCGCGACCTCTCTGTCTTTCAGTCTCTGTGCTGGCTCTTAACTGAATGGCCAGACAGCACTCTCTGTTTTTTTTTTGGAATGAAAGGTCCGGGACATACTGAGAGATTAGCTTCCATTTATTTAATGGTCCATCTGTTTCACTTGAAAATGCTCTGCTGTACGATTGGAAACACATGCACGCACGCACTCACACAAACAAACACACACACACACACACACACACACACACACTGTCTCTCTCTCTCTCTCTCTCTCTCTCTCGTGCTCTTTCTATCTCGCTCTCTCTCTCTCAGACACACACACACACACACACACACACACACACACACACACACCCTCAGAGACACAAAATGCTGAAAACAAAATTCACTTCAATGGTATTCCTAACAGGCCGCTTATTGAGTCATCTAATTTATCTCAGAACTGAAACCACATGAGATCGGATCGTTTGTCAATTAGCCGGCGTTTGGATTTACACACACACACACACACACACACATCCATCCTTCATTCAATCTCCCGCTGCTCAACCACTTCACAATTTCCATTCAAGTTGACGTTCCACCTCTAAACGTTCCGGTGCCAATAACCGATGTCAACTAAAGAGCATAGCCACCCGTCCGTTAAGCAGAGATGAACGCACCATCAACGTGAGATTGATGTTGGCAGATCTGATTCTTCTGAAGATGGATTCTGTTGAGGGCACCAAGTTTGTTTTGTGATTCCCTTCGCAAACAAAGAAAATACAGCGACGGCTGCCTCTCTGGTCGTGGGTTTGGTACGGCAGCTCTGTGCCCCGCTGCTGCTGTCTAGGCACGCACCGATCCAATCAATATGCTCTATAACTGGTATTCTCTAATCTCCTGATCAGAGAGAGAGGGGACAGAGAGAGAGAGAGAGCGAGAGAGAGGAGAGGGAGGGAGGGAGAGAGACGGGGGGGGGTTACACACGCAAGAACAGGTTTTTACATGTTTTAAAAAATGTACTTGTTTGTTTACACTTTCGGTGTTTTGTGAATGTTCCTCTTCATCCCGGGTTTGATGTGGTTCACTTTCGGTGTTTTGTGAATGTTCCTTTTCATCCCGGGTTTGACGTGGTTCACTTTCGGTGTTTTGTAAATGTTCCTTTTCATCCCGGGTTTGACGTGGTTCACTTTCGGTGTTTTGTGAATGTTCCTTTTCATCCCGGGTTTGATGTGGTTCACTTTCGGTGTTTTGTGAATGTTCCTCTTCATCCCGGGTTTGATGTGGTTCACTTTCGGTGTTTTGTAAATGTTCCTTTTCATCCCGGGTTTGACGTGGTTCACTTTCGGTGTTTTGTGAATGTTCCTTTTCATCCCGGGTTTGACGTGGTTCACTTTCGGTGTTTTGTAAATGTTCCTTTTCATCCCGGGTTTGACGTGGTTCACTTTCGGTGTTTTGTAAATGTTCCTTTTCATCAGGTG
>JAPMUY010011089.1:0-13548 GCA_026901105.3 Galaxias olidus | reverse complement strand
AAAACTGACACTGACCTTAAGCATTATGAACTTTTAATTTAGAAGTTTAATAAGTGTTAAATAAGCCAAGTGTTAAACCTTTTGAGCTTGGAAAAGGAGGTACATTTTTTACTTTGTCGGGAGGTGTAATCGGTCCTGCTCAAGTCCAATTTAAGATGTATATGACAGCATATTTATTTCATATCAAACTGATGTTTCACTGATTTGGGGTACTATTGACGGAAGCACCCCAAAGTTTTAAAGTCAATGTTTAAAGTTGAAAAGATTTTGAATATTCTTGCATTGATTTTGAGTATTCTTGTTACATTGGCATCCTTCTATCTGCCTGTGGGCAGTAGATCTGTGAAGCCAGGTCTAAATAGGAAGTAGACAGGGGTTTACCTTGTGTCTTTTAGCGCTGCCTGGAAGAGTGCTTGCTTTTACAATCTTAATTTTTCTCATGCATTGCTGTTTCTTTTGACAGATTAGACTTTTTAGATTTAGATTCATCTCACTTTAGGTTTAGATTTGTTGAAATAGAAACGGGTCAAAGGTAACAGTGAAGGTAAATGTGTTGGACTTCAGCTGCTTACATGTTTGATGTAGGTCTTTGTCTGATTTTAGACGCTTTGAGAATTCATTCGCAGACATTTTGTTACTCTGGAATAAAGTGTGATGAAATTCATTGATCAATGTTTTTGCACTGTCATAAAAGCTTGGAGAACACTTGCAGGAAGCCTACTGTTCCAAAGTTAATAATTCCCCTGTGTGTGTCAAATAGAAATGTTCACGTCACTGTAAAAATTTCAGGTGAGAGGAATAAAATCTATCTTTTGCTACCAAACTTAGTCAATACAGAAGCCATTTTTTTATTCTGTCAACGTAAGATTGATGAGATGAGATGCGACTGATGCTTTAAAGGGCGAAGGCCATGGCGTTTTACAGCCAATAAAAAGCAACAATAAAAAATTGGTACATGTCTTGTCTTTTTGTCGAGCATTTCTCAAATTCTGTGCTTCCAAATGCAAACGCCACACCTGGAATCAACTCCAGACCTTTTAACTGCTTAATTGATGACAGGTTAATGAGGGAAGAGCCCATGCAGCGTTGTTATTTTTTTTTGCAGCTTTCTGAGTCAATTGTCCAATTACTTTTGGTCCCTTGAAAAAGAGGCGGCTACGTATTAAAGAGCTGTAATTCCTAAACCCTTGCTCCAATTTGGATGTGAATACTCTCAAATTACAGCTGAGAGTCTGCACTTTAAGCCCATATTGATTATATAATTGTATCCTGAATATGTTTTTGTAAACAGCTAAAATAACAAAACTTGTGTCACTGTCCAAATATTTTTGGCCCTAACTGTATATATTCATATAATTGGAAATAACTACTTATATTCATCAAAATGGTATATGGTTTAGATGTGTGACGTAATAACACACCACAAACGTTTTAGCATGTGAATTTCATGTTCTGGTAAAGAATAGAATTGGAACTCTTTGCCTCTGGCTGGAAAGGGTTAAAGTAACCAATCAAAAGAGAGGAGACATCAGCCACTATCCCTGCCCCCAAAGTGCCAAAAGTCAACTTGACTAGCCTGCGAGGGTTGAGCAATTGCGAGCATGCAGGGGGATCGAGAGAGCGCTCGATGACTAGCGAGCAAGTGTTGAGCAGTTGCGAGCGGTAGGGAGGGCCGAGAGTGCGCTTGGACGCTTTTTTTGCTCGCGGATACTGTTCTGTTCGTTTGCAGGTCAGAAATGCTCCCTCACGAGGAAGGTTTTCTGCTCGCGAATACCATTCTGTGCGCTCACGAGTTTTGGCACTAAATAAACGCCATAAAGGTTCTTCAATGCTTCCTAACTTGTGTACTTTAGCATAGGATACACTGGACCATCCTTTACGAAAGGAAAGAAGCAAATGCCGCCCCACAATTCCTTGTGGAAGCAATATTTATAGCGACACCATTCAGCCGTTGATCGACATGACCGACAAGGGATGCATCTTGCTAATATGCTTATGTTTTCAAATGTCAACATGTTAACACACTTAACATCATACTACTACACATCATAATATGTAACTATAGTAGCAGATTTGTATGCCTAACATAAATGCATAACTTGCATACATTTGACGATTAGGCTTCACACAATCATATTAATTGGGATTCATGCGTGGAGATTAATATGAGTTGACGGGGATGAGGACGTGAGCAACCATTCTCAATGAGACATATTTCGTTTCACTTTTGTGACAGGTATCCTATATTCCCTTTTTTAATTTAAATTCCAACCTTGGTTATAAAGTAGGCTAGTGTATTTCTCTGGCTTGCCCGCATGTTTATATAGGCTACGAAACAGTAGTTAAGATGCGCTTTTTGTAGGCTACAATAATCTACGGGACATTGTAGTTTCTACACGAACAACCCACAAAAACCACCGTCACATGATCACGTAGCCTAGTGTAAGTGCAGTCGGATTCCTTTAGCAACGTCATTGTCTTTTCCTAAGTCCTTCTCCTTCATATCTTTCCTTAACCCTATGACGTTTTCCCTCGGGGTTAAGGAAAAGTACATAGTGAAAGTCAATAGGATGTACTTTATTGAGGAATTCGACCGTAGCCCAGAACTTCAGTCCTGTCCTTACTCCTGATCCAGTCTCTTAATTTATTTGTTCATATTTGTATTTGATAGATTCTAAGGTGGGTCAATACAGCTTCAATGTATAAATGGTCTTTCACATTACTAATTTTGTCAGGCTCCCCGCAATGGTTGACAAAATTGGGATGGAGGTGGGAACACCTCATCCAACAAGCACAGAAACTGAACTTGACATTAGGGCTGCATCTCAATACCCACTTTACCATTCTATATAGTGAGCCAGAAAAATATTTAGTTTGTCCCAATACAGAGTATGTCAAATGCAGTGTTCCCAAAATACCAGGATGTCCTATTGTACCCGGTTTCATTTTGCAGTATGTAAGCCAGCATGCATTTCTGGCAATTCTGACCCACAATGCTCTGGGAACCGGAAGATACGTCATGTCGACTCTCCGCACCGATGGAGCACCAACGATTTTCAAATTTGGCGCTAAGGACTGCAACGAATGTTATGACAAAGTTGTATGCCCCATTGTATGCCTACTGCATGCGACAATACGTACTTTCTAAGGGGAGCTGCAGTATACCTACTAAAAGCAAAAAGTAGTAGTAAGCGATTTGAGAGGCAGCGTAGGTCATATAAATACCTCCCCCTTCTTCATGACATGATATTTGTTAACAGGTGTGAAGTGATTAGTGTGTAGCACATACAGTATGAACAACGAACATGAACTGTACTAGAGAAGGGCAGCACGAGCAGACTGTCGAGGAAGGGCCTGGACTGGCACGAGTCCGACCAGATTGAGGCCAGGCCCGTCCAATCAATGTGGGCCAAGCTATTTCAAATATCAACATACATGTAAAATGTACATTTGATTTGTTAAAAATATTGTGTATAAACTGTTTCCTAATTCAATAGGTGGTCATTGTGATCTAATTAGTTAATATCGCTCTTTTCCTTGTCCTCTAAAGCTTAACATTTTAGTGCAAGAGATTGATATGTGCTCTGAGTTGCCAAGTCCGCTTATAACATCGCAAGATCGTTAACCCTAACCCTAACCCTAACCCTAACCCTGATGCTGCCTAAAAAAATCAGGAGTTGCGGGGTGGCGGTTTTTTGGGCTTGTTTTAAAAATATGGTTGCTTGTAAAGAAAATCTAACAAGTATTTTTTACATAAATGGTATATAGGCTACTTTCCTCAATGCATTGCCATTGAATGACACAGTCTGTTCATTAGTCTTATAATATCAAAAGTGTTTTTAAGTGTAATTTACCCTCTCATGAATCTCTGCGAAAACCTGTCACCGTTCCCTCCCTCGCCGAAGTTGAGCTTGTGTTTTACCAGTAGTAAAAAGTAGTAGGCCTATGTGAACTAGATCAGGCTTTCTTGACCCGTTGTTGAGCTGTTATTTCATCAAGTTCTTAGTTTTATTTTTGTTCTGTAAGTTCTATATGTTAAAAATATATAAATATTAAACTCTCTCTGATTATTCACAAAGACAGTACACCTTAAACGAAGTGGATCGACGATACGACCAAATAGCGCTGTGTAAAACTCTTGCTGTGAAATCTTGGACATTATAACTCTCACATGCATTGGAACACAATAATTACCAGAATCATAATGTATAAATAAAGTACGCGATAATATGAAGGCACGATTGAAGTGACACAAAATTTAATTAGAATGCATTATATTCTGTTACAGCTATCTGTATTTCCAAAAGAAGAGAAAGTAAAGCTGCATGCACATGATCAGCGTTAAAACCTGCACTGCGCTTGCTGTGCTATTGCTTCACTGGCTCCCGGTCAGCCAGCGCATCACCTATAAAAATCCTTCTCCTCACCTACAAAGCTTTACACAAATTGGCCCCTCTCTACCTCACTGAACTGCTCCAACCATACCATCCTACTCGGACACTACGTTCCGCTGCAGAAGGGCAATAGGTCATTCCAAAAGCAAAACTAAAGCATTTTGGGGAGCGTGCAGGCAGCACCTAAACTTTGGAACTCTCTCCCTCCTCTAATTCGTAATTCCAACTCGCTGTCAATCTTTCAAACCCACCTTAAAACATATCTTTTCACCCTAGCATACCCTAGTTAACGCTGTTTAGAATCCGGTCCCTTTCTTTTACTGATACTTTTGCTTACATATAGTTACAACTGTTGTTGTTTTTGTCTGTCTGTTTTACTATTTCTGTCAAATTGTTTATTTGTGTCACGCTATCTATGTTGATGCTGTAAAGCGACTTTGGGTTTTAGAAAAGCGCTATATAAATAAAATGAATTATTATTATTATTATTGTTTCCTTCGCGCTGCCCGAAATTGTCACAATGCGCTGCGCTCAAAGCTCATGTCATTTTAACTTTGACCTCGGTTGCCACTGACCTTTCAAAGCGTAACCAATGAGAAAGCAGCTGTGTGTGACTAGCCAGAACATTTTGAAACTAGCTTGCCTGCTCCCAGTTTTTATTTATTTATTATTATTTATTTAATTTATACAGGGTTAACCAACTGAGACCTGGGGGGTATTCGTGATGCCCATCGCTAATGAAATCGGTGCTTAATAGAAAAAGCCTGACTTGAACAAACATCAACTTTGATTTCAGCCTCAAGCCGTTCCATGAACACAATTCGGCCGTCTCCAGTCAACGTTAACTCAAGCCAGGCTTGTACAAGCTGGCATTGTGTGCGCGCAAGGAGAACAGAAGCAGCCTGGAACAATTGATTGTCAAAAAGCAGATAAAGTGTCGCAAAAAGCAGAAAGAGTGGTGCTATTCTCGCGAGAAAACGCGTCAAAGGAATTCGCCACGCGATTTTCAAAGTGAGGGAAAGTGCGTGGCCAAAAATTGCAGACAGATTAAATGCTTTATTTAGATGGTTATTTTTTTATATAAACTAACATTGAAATCGTTATGAAGAAATTGTGGCAGGTGCGATAATATCCAAGATGTGTTTAATTTTCAGAGGAATAGCGTTCCCTGATAGCTCATCAGGCTAAGGCGTGTCACAGATGACCAGTCCTAATAGCAGGGACCTAGGTTTGATCCCAGCTCAAGGTCAGCTGAAACTTATCCTGTTCCTGTCTGTTTTTCCATTAGTAGTTAATATTTATTTTAGATATGGTGACAAAGAAATGTCATTTTCAATGTAACATTGTAATTTATATAGATTTTTGTCACAAATAATGCAATTACAATTAGCAAATGGAATGCTTCTGAGGACATTGATTTGTCATTTCAGCATTTTTTTATGTTTGACGTGGGAAGGTTACTGCGAACACAGGAAATGTGTATGCGAACACAAGAAATGTATAAACACTTATATTCAAGCTTGGTCACACTGAGAAAAAGGTCTGGAACTATGTATGTTTCCAAATACGGAAATAAGTTAAGTGACAAAGTGGAGCGAGCAAGAATAGATACTTGACGGGGTGTTTGGGATTTTGTTTCCACCTGTTGGATATTCTTTGTTACATAGCTAAACTAAGCTTGACAGTTAGCCTGCTACGGAGCAGGCTAGTTCAGTGGTATAAAATACCTTGGTAACTGAGCGGGGATTGGTATCAGCCACAGTAATGGAATGGATTTCTCACAAACATTTGCCAGACTTATCTAAATATGCCAGGCCTTTCGCTTATCTAGCTTGATGGAATACCCCTCTGGTCTCTTTTCCAGCTGGGCCCTGTTTAAAGGCGGAATATATTAATTGCAAAAATAAATAAATAAATAAAAGATAAAAATAAAATAAGCAAAAGTAAATAAAAAGGTTTACAATACAATATTAACAATACAGTACAATATTTAAGTTTCAACCAAAACAAGAACACTCTTCAACTCCCAAATCCACCAGTAAAAGTTTAAATTGTTCAACAGAAACAAACTGCTCTAATTTCAGACCTGTTGAATCTTGTTCCATTTATTCGAGGCAAAAAACTGAAAACTGATTTACCAAGTTCTGTGTTCACTTTGCGGCTTTCAAGGGTGATACAGTCCTGTGAGCGTGTCCTATGATTACTGGATTTGTGTTTTAATAATGAAGTAAGGTAAAAAGGTAACTTGCCCAGCAATGCCTTGTAAACAAAAAAGAGACGTTTTTCTCTCCTATCACTAAGAGAAGACCATCCTACTTTTGTATACAGTGTGCAATGAGTTCTAAAACTATCCCCAGTTACAAAACGCAAAGCACTGTGGTTAACTGCATCAAGGGACTTTAAAATAGTTGGGGCTGCATGCGCTCAATTTGGGCCCCATTAAGAGAGCAAATGTTATATGCCTTATAATCTAACTTTTTGGCCCTAAGCATATATTTAGTTTTTCACTCATTAAGGCCTAATCTTAGATTTCTTAGGGGTTTTGGTACATAATGAAATGCCCTTGTCAGGTTTGACATTGCATGTTCCATGGATGGAGCACAGAATAAAGAATGGTATCATCTGCATAGAAATGTACTATACAGTCTTTTACAGAGGCACATGTAACATTCATATAAAATGTAAATAATGTAGGACCTAATACCGAAGCTTGTGGCACACCATTTTCTATGGCTACAACCTTTGATTTCAAACCTTTAGCATGTATGCACTGTGTTCTATCAGAGGTAGTCCTGAAACCATGTAAAGGCTGCATCATTAATTCCCAGCAAGGCCAATCTATCCAGAAGTAATCTGTGATTAACTATATCAAAAGCCTTTGACAAATCAATAAACAAAGCAGCACAATGTTTCTTATCAAGAGCAATAACTATCCAATCAAGCCTAGTTTAGACTTCTGCGTGGGAACGTCGGCGAACATGAACGTGCATCATTCTCTGAACTTATACCACAGCGCCTCATAATCAACAAGGCTCATGAGACTTTAAGGGTCACGCACACCCGCATCAGCTCTCTTTGAATACAGTGGTAGACCCATCTCACACCAGATTTTCACCATTCAGCCAGGTGTGAACATTGTCGGTGTTGTGAAAAATACTGCAATGAGTCGTTTAATTGATAAGAACTTATTTCTCCTGATTTATGAGACAGCTGCAGATCGTAAACTGAGGAGTAACTTGTGATTTGTGATTACAGCAGGAAACATTGTAATTCTTGTTGTCAAAAGGATTACACCTATTGTCATCAGGGGGGTATTCCATCAAGCTAGATAAGCGAAAAGCCTGGCTTATTTAGATAAGTCTGGGTAATTTTAGTGAAAGATCCGTTCCATTACTGTGGCTAATACGAATCCCCGCTCAGTTACCAAAGTCATTTATACCACTGAACTAGCCTGCTCCGTAGTAGGCTAACTGTCCAGCTTAGTTTGGCTGTGTTAAAAAAGAATATCAAACAGGTGGAAACAAAATCCCAAAAGACAGTTCCGCCAAGTGTCTTTTCTCGCTCGCTTCACTTTTGTCACATACCGTATGTCCGTGTTCAGAAACATACGTAGGGTCAGACCTTTTTCTCACAATGTATGTGACCAAGCATGAATATAAGTGTTTACGTCCATTTCACTTTTAGTTTTACAATTCTTGTGTTCGCAACCTTGCTACATTGAACATAGGCCTAAAAAATTAAATGCTGAAATGACAAATAAGTGTTCACTTTGGCATTCCATTTCCTTATTGTAATTGCATTATTTGTGACAGAAATCTATCTAAAACACAATGTGACATTGAAAATTACCATTCTTTGTCACCATATTAAAGAAAATATTAATTACAGAGCTTTTATGCTTTTTTCGTTGGCGCAATAAAGAGACGACATACTTCATGCCCGGATCGAACCCCGGCCCCTGCGATAAGAACCGGCCATTTGCGATACGCGCTCTTTGCCTGGTGAGCTACCAGGGAGCCCTTTGTCACTTGTAGGCCTATATTAATCATGAATCAGATATCCTATTATTGAGCCTGCTGATGTTATAGCCGCAGTCTCATCATAACAATGTCAATGTTAATTTATGTAAAAAAAGTAGGCTACTAAATTACGCATTTAATCTGTCTGCAATCCTTGGCCAAGCAATTTCCCTCGCCTTGTTAATCACGGCAGTATTGCCCTTTTTGATAAAACATAGTGCCGAGTTCCATTGACGTGTTTCTCTCGCGAGAAAACACCGCTCCTTCTGGTTTTTGCGACACTTTATCTGCTTTTTGACAATCGATTGTTCCGGGCTGCTTCTGTTCTTCCGTGCACGCACACAATGCCAGCTTGTACAAGCCTGGCTTGAGTTAACGTTGACTGGAGACGGCCGAATTGTGTTCATGGAACAGCTTGAAGGATAGACTGGCGACCTGTCCAGGGTGTACCCCGCCTCTCGCCCTGTGTTCGCTGGGATAGGCTCCAGCCCCTCCGTGACCCTGTACAGGATAAGCGGTAAAGCTAATGGATGGATGGATGGAACGGCTTGAGGCTTAAGTCAAAGTTGACGTTAGTTCAAGCCAGGCTTTTTCTATTAAGTGTCGATTTCATTAGCGCGGTTGATGGAATACCCCCCTGGTTTCTTGTGTGTTATCACTTTATTTGCGCACGAGTGAATCAGTGGAATGCAGGGACAGGGGCGAAGGACACACCTCTGTTTCTATATAAGAAAGCTGGTAACAGAATAATGTTGTCATCTCCTTTGGACAGTGTCTTAAACGTTGTGGGGTGATCCTTTTGCAAACACATTTGATTCTTTGCAGAAGTACCTTTTTTAAATAAAATACTTGTATTACACTTTATTATTTGGTCTCTTCGTGTTTAATATATAGAATTTCCATAAGTGTCCTCCTGTCTGTTGAACCTTATCTTTGGTGAAGACTGTTTGGTCTGCGGGTTTTCTCCTTGCTAGCAAGGTAGAAAGTTTTCTCCTCCGCCTTTGGCGTTTCGTCTGCTTTCCGTTGAGCTACTTAATGTAGCACCACAGCAGGCGAGGTTTCTAGCTCCCAGTTGACTAGCTAGTTCATTTCTGCTGTGCCTGTTAACCACTTCGTTCCGCCCCAGAGTTTCCATTGTGGTTTTTGGCCACGTTTTTTTCCCTTTCTGTTTTTGTCGCTAGCCTCTGCCACTCTGGAGCAGGTTAGCTAGTTCTAGAGGACGCCTTGGGCTAGCCCCCAAGTTCGGTTGACTAGCTAAGGTACTCGGTACCTCACCCCTGTTGCTTCGGTGACCTTGTGGGGTGGTACTTAGCAGCTGGTGCTACGTTTTTCGAACATGTGCCTTGCTGTTTTCTATCGGTCCGAGTTGTAGTCAGCGACGTGGTTAGTGCCCCCCGTTTTGTCTACGGGGCTGCGGGGCATCGCTAACTGCTTTGCTAGCTACTACCAAGCTACTGCTAGGATACTGCTAAGCTAGTTCCTGTGTGGTGACTAGATAGCGAACGGCCTCCTCGGTACCTTACCTCCTGTTGCTTTGGTGACCTCGTGGGGTGTTAGTTAACAGCCTGTACCCCATTTTTGGCCTTGCTGTTTTCAATCGGTCCGAGTGTGTAGTAAGCAAGGCGGTTGGAGTCTCCCCGTTTTGTCTGCGGGCCTGCGGGCACCTCTAGCTACTTAGCTAGCTACTGCTAAGCTAGCTCTCGGAGGAGAACGGCCTGTCCCAGGCGAACGGCAAGATTTGGCACCAGGACCCACAGTAGTGGTGTCTATAGGCCTGGCCCTGGAAGGCAGAGGTTGACCATTGACGGGTTACACCCCAGGGTGGTCGCCACTATTCAGAGCCACTAGGTCTCTGTATGACCTGAGATGGCGTGTGTTCGAGTCCTTGTGCGAGGAGCAAAATTTGGTGTCGTTCCAATGCGACCTGGGGAATACCTTGTTATTCCTCCAAGGGCTAGTGGACAATGGCAGATCCTTTTCCACATTCAAAGTTTACCTAGCAGCCTTGTCAACTTACCATGTCGCCGACCGTTGGTGCTTATCCGCTCGTGTCTTGCTTCATGAGCGGTGTACGCAGGCTGCGCCAGGTGTCTAAACCACTCACTCTCTCCTGGGATCTCGGGTTGGTTCTAGATGGGTGGTCTCAGGCTCCGTTCCAGCTCATGGAGACTTGCAGTATGAAGGCGTTATCACTTAAGACAGCTTTGTTGTTGGCCTTGGCCACCTCTGAGTGTGTCAGTGATTTACATGCCCTCTCCGTTCATCCTTCGTGTACTCAGTTTGCCCCCAGAGATGCCAAGATGACCTTAAAGTCAAACTCGGTGTTTGTGACGAAGGTCCGGAGCATGACATACACCTGTAACTCTTTTGAGGTTCTCCGGCTCCGTCCCGATACAGATATACGCTCCCTGGAGTGTCTGTGCGCTGTTACATGAATGGGACATGGGGATTCCATTCCACGGATCAGTTGTTTGTCTGTTTTGCTCGCCCTTCCATGGGCAAGGTGCTGTCCAAAGTCAGACTGGTGTTTATGACGCTATGGGACGCGCATCGCCTATGGTCAAACACGCACATTCTACTCGCGGAATTGCTGCCTCTAGGGCATTTGCCAAGGCAGTGTTAATTTTGACAAGCATTTTTTATTCAGTTTTCGTCTTCGTCACTTACAGAAAATTGTAGTTGCGTTAAAGTCAAATTTTCGTCATTTAATTTTGTTTGGTTTTAATCAAGATTGTCAGTGGTAGTAAGTTTCCGTTTTCGTTAAAATGTTTTAGTAATGACTCCTAAGGGAATTAACATAAATGGCTCTGGTTTATATGCACACTTCTACACATGCAACCACTTGAACAGTACGCTACACGCGGCGCCCTTCGCAAGAGGGCAGTGGCTGATGTTAACCGTAACCCTGATGTTAACCGTAACTAGCCTATGCTAACTGGCTAAACTGAATGATGAAGTTAGCACCGCTCTGAGGTGAGTGTCACAGCTTTCAGCTCAAAGTGAGAGCAGGCACAATGACAGCCGTATCTCAATAACCGTACATGCTACACACCAGGTCATACATCAAAACGTATGTCCCGATCCGTAGGAGTGTGCTTTTTATACTGTGACGTCATAAACTATAACATATTAATATAATATTTAATAAACAGTTAAAAATTTCTATTTTTCACGTTTTTTACACACTTTTTCGAACGAGATCCGATATCTCAGGAACCGTATATGCTACACATATGGTTCATACATCAAAACATGCGTCTTGGTACGCAGATGTGTGCTTTTTCAAAATTTCTCATTTATAATTGATACATTTTTAAGTATTATTAACTAACATGCTTTTCAGAGGTCTCAGCGGAAATGCTACTCCTTCAAATTTTATGTTACGTATATGGTTCTAATGTCAAAATGTTCAGATCATCATGGTGCATTGGAATCTTATTCAAATTTTTTATATAATTCATACTTTCATAATTATGCAAATATGTAAATGAGCCTCATTTGCACATACCACTTTAACTGGATTATCTCACTGAGTTTTCATGCGAGACACACGGTTCATATATCAAAATTCTCATCTTCACATGCTGGATCACACTATATCAACAATTGCAGAAAATATTATGGGATGTAAGAGATACAATCAAAAATGCTTAAAGGAGCATCTTTGTCAGCTTTTATGTTACAAACACCGTTCCAACTGCATATCGCTCAGCTTGGCCAGCTTAGTCAACGTACTAAATGTCATATTGATACATCCCACATTTTTTAAGTTTTTACATTTTTAATGTCTCTCCCATAGACTTACAGTGCAGTTGTAGCTCAGTGACCGATTATAGTACAGACATGCTTGAGGTATGTACATACTCAGGAGAGCATACTGATTAAAGTTGTCAAGTTTAATCTTGATATCATTTATACTTTTTGAGTTCTGAAATACATGGTGGTCTATGGAGCCTCATTGACTTCCATTAAAATTGTAGCACAATGACTGTAATTGTAGACTTAAGGTCATGATATCTAAATGCTCAGTACAGCATACGGATTAAAGTTGTACAGTCATTGAGCTACAATGTGTGTGTGTGTGTGTGTGTGTGTGTGTTTGTACATACGCACACACACACACACACACACACATATATCATATATTTTAATATATTATAATACATTTATCATATATTTACAGTGCCGTGAAAAAGTATTTGCCCCCTTACAGATTTCTTCTGTTTTTGCTTTTTTGTCACACTTACATTTTTCAGATCATCAAACAAATATTAATTTTAGTCAAAGACAACCTGAGGGAATACAAAATGCAGTTTGTAAATGATGATTTCATTTATTAAGGGAAAAAAAGCTATCCAAACCATCCTGGCCTATGTGAAAAGTATTTGTCCCCTAAACCTAATAACTGGTTGTGCCACCCTTGGCGGCAACAACTGGCAATGAGTCTTTCACATCGCTGTGGAGGAATTTTGGCCCACTCTTCTTTGCAGAATTGTTTTAATTCGGCCACATTGGAGGGTTTTCGAGCATGAATGGCCTGTTTAAGGTCATGCCACAGCATCTCAATCGGATTTAAGTCCGGACATTGACTAGGCCACTCCAAAACCTTCATTTTGGTTTTTTGAGCCATTCAGAGGTGGACTTGCTGGTGTGCTTCGTATCATTGTCCTGCTGCATAACCCAAGTGCGCTTGAGCTGAAGGTCCCGAACTGAGGCCGGACATTCTCCTTCAGGATTTTCTTGTAGAGAGCAGAATTCATGGTTCCATCAATTACTGGGCAAGTCGCCCAGGTTCTGAAGCAGCAAAGCAGCCCCAGATAATCACACTACCACCACCATGTTTGACTGTCGGTATGATGTTCTTTTTCTGAAAAGCTGTGTTAGTTTTACGCCAGATGTAATGGGACGCACACCTTCCAAAAAGTTCCACTTTTGTCTCGTCAGTCCACAGATCATCAAGATGTTTTTTGGCAAATGTGAGACGGGCCTTTGAGTTCTTTTTGGTCAGCAGTGGTTTTCGCCTTGGAACTCTCCCATGGATACCATGTTTGCCCAGTCTCTTTCTTATTGTTGAATCATGAACACTGACCTTAACTGAGGCAAGTGAGGCTATGTTACTGCCGGACTATATGTCT
>JAPMUY010011088.1:110000-120000 GCA_026901105.3 Galaxias olidus | reverse complement strand
TATAAATTGAAAGCCCGGCAGCCGGTTCTTCCCAGCTAGACCGTAAATAACAACTTTCGACTTTTTTTTTTCTAATCTTTGGTAATTGAAGCAAATGGATTTCTTTGCGGGGGAAGATTTGTCGTTGGTAAAACAGAACATACGTTCATTTTTATTTACGAGCAGCGGCGGGGAGCGCGAACGAGTAATGAGTCAAAATGCACGCCTAATTTAAATGGCGAGGGTGCCGCTTAGGAAATGCATTAGAGGGTGCCGGAGAAAACGCAAGACATGTTAATTGACAGGCAGGAAGAGACTGTCTCGGAGGTTGATGCAAGTCATTTATTACTTCAGAAACCAATGCCACCTCCGCAATGTGCTTCATTAATTTCAAATTTGGTTTTAATTTCAAGCTGCTGCCCCTTGAGAACGATACATAGGCGTAGTGTTCGCATGTCGGATGACAGAGGCCTTTCTCTCTCTCTCTCTACTCTCTCTTCTCTTCGTGTATTTTCTCCTTCTTTGTCTATTTTTCTGTTACGTTCTGCTGTAAAGATTAAAAAAGAGTTGTTTTAGCGGAGCGAAAGAGAGAGGCAGAAAGAGAGGCGCGCGGGAGGTATAGGGAGGAATTAGGTGACGCTATTCCAATTTGAAAACAATGTAACTGCAGGAGGAGGGGAAGTGGAAATGGAATTACTGCGGCGCTTGGCGATGCGTGTTTGTGTTTGAGATTGCTTTTTTTATTTCTTCCTGCTAGGGGATTGATGGGGAGGAAACTTAACGTTCTCTCTGCTCTGTTACAAAGCAGGGATGACCTCACAGGAATGCACTGTTTAGCTGACGAACTGTTGATTGACTTCCTTTCTGACTGTGTGTCTGTTTCTTATGCTTTCTGACTGACTGGTGGTGTCTGACAGTTGAGTTGAATGTTTAAATGACTGTCTTTCTCTCTCTCTCTCTCTCTCTCTCTCTCTCTCTCTCTCTCTCTCTCTCTCTCTCTCTCTCTCTCTGCGTCTCTATGTCTCTCCATTTGCCATCTCTCTCTCTCTCCATCTCTGATTGCTTAGCTGACTAAATGTCTCTCCGTCTCTCCGTCTCCACAGCGTACGTCCCAGAGGACGAGAAGGACGCCGCCCTCTTTGAGGAGGACCAGGAAGGGGAGGACTCCACACAGGAAGGGGAGGAGCCCGCAGCCAAGTTCCTCTGCCAGGACGGGGACGACTTCCTCATCCGGGACCCCGCCCTGGCCCCGCCCGCCGCGGGTTACCACGACTCCCCGATGGCGGCTGACTTCTCGGGCCAGGAGCTGGACAGCGAGTCCCACGTGAGCGAGGCCAGCGACCGCCTGTCCGACTTCGAGAGCCCGCCCCCCAAGCCCGACGAGGACGCCCTGCCCTCAAAGGAGCCTCCGCAGAGTGCCCTCTCCCTGGCGCCCTCGTCCATCATGGCCGCCGCCGCCGCCGCCTCAGCCGTCGTCGGCGAGGGCGCCGCCGCGGCGACGGGCCCGGCGACGGCCGACAGCCTGGAGCAGATGAAGGCCATCTACACCTCCTTCCTCACCAACTCCTACTGGTCCACGCTCAGCCTCAACCTGAGCCGGCCGGCCAACGAGAAGCCGGCGCGGAGCCACAGCAGCAGCAGCAGCAGCAGCAGCAGCAGCTGCGGGAGCGGCGGCTACGACTGGCACCAGTCGGCCGTGGCCAAGAGCCTCCAGCAGAACACCCAGAACCACCACCACCACCACCACCAGCCCCACCACCACCACCACCACAGCAGCAACAACAACAACCGGGCCGGCCTGCTCCACCACCACCAGCACCACCAGCAGCAGCAGCAGCAGCAGCAGCAGAACCCCTCCGTGGCGGTGCCGGTGTCGGCCGGCTCGGTGGGGGAGGCGGGCCTCTTCAGCACCGTGCAGCTGTACCGCCAGAGCACCAAGCTCTACGGCTCCATCTTCACCGGCGCCAGCAAGTTCCGCTGCAAGGACTGCAGCGGCGCCTACGACACGCTGGTGGAGCTGACGGTGCACATGAACGAGACGGGCCACTACCGCGACGACAACCACGAGACGGACGCCGAGGGCACCCGCCGCTGGTCCAAGCCCCGCAAGCGCTCCCTGCTCGAGATGGAGGGCAAGGAGGACGCCCAGAAGGTGCTCAAGTGCATGTACTGCGGCCACAGCTTCGAGTCGCTGCAGGACCTGAGCGTGCACATGATCAAGACCAAGCACTACCAGAAGGTGCCCCTCAAGGAGCCCGTGACGCCCGTGACGGCCAAGGTCCTCTCCTCGGCCCGCAAGAGAGCCCCCGCGGAGCTGGACCTCCTGCCCAGCTCGCCGGACTCCACGGGGGGCGGCGCCACGCCCAAGCCGGGCCACGCGAGCGCCGAGCCCGCCGGCGCCGGCGACCTCAAGGCCCCCCACCACCCCTACCTCACCCCCAACAACCGCTACGGCCACCAGAACGGGGCGAGCTACGCCTGGCAGTTTGAGTCGCGCAAGTCGCAGATCCTCAAGTGCATGGAGTGCGGCAGCTCCCACGACACGCTGCAGCAGCTCACCGCCCACATGATGGTGACGGGCCACTTCGTCAAGGTCACCAACTCGGCCATCAAGAGGGGCAAGAGCATCGTGGAGGTCCCGCCCGCCCCGGCGCCGGCCCCGCCCTCCCTCGCCGAGCTGGAGAAGTTCCAGTCCGTCCCGTTGGCCGCCACGGCCTTCTCCCCGCCTCCGCCCCCCGTGGCCCCACCCCCCGCCAGCGCCTCCCCTGCACTGGGGCTGGTGGAGGTGAAGAAGGAGGAGAAGGAGGAGGAGTGCAGTCACGCCGACGCCGTCAACAACAACAACTGCAACCACAAAGACCGGAAGGGGGGCAGCGGCGGAGGGGGGGAGGAGGAGGCGGAGGAGGAGGAGAAGTTCGACGTCTCCTCCAAGTACTCCTATCTGACGGAGGAGGACCTGAAGGAGAGCCCCAGGGGAGGCTTCGACATCCTCAAGTCCCTGGAGAACACGGTGGCGTCGGCCATCAACAAGGCCCAGAACGGAGCGCCCACCTGGGGCGGCTACCCCAGCATCCATGCCGCTTACCAGCTGCCCAACATCATGAAGCTGTCCCTGGGCAACGCCGGCAAGGGCTCCCCCCACCTCAAGTACATGTTCCCCGGCAGCGAGATCCTGTCGCCCACCACGGGCAAGCCCCAGCCGCTGCTGTCGCCGCCCAGCCGGCAGAGCTCGCCGCTCCCCAAGAACAACTTTGCCGCCATGGAGGAGCTGGTGAAGAAAGTGACGGAGAAGGTGGCCAAGGTGGAGGAGAAGATGAGGGAGCCGGGAGGAGGAGGAGGAGGAGGAGTGAGGGGGTCGCCCCTGAGTCGGACCACGCCCTCTCCCTGCAGCAGCGAGGCGGGCGACTCCGCCCGCGGGGCTTCGCCCAAAGAGCGACGAGGGGGCCGAGCCAAAACCCCCGAGAGCGTGGGCGGGGGAGGCGAAAGAGGAGGAGGAGGAGGAGGAAAGAGGGAGAAAACCTCCCACCGATTCTCCAACGGCGACGCCGCGGAGCCCCTGGAGAACGGCGCGCGGGACGCGGCGGCCTCCTCCCCCCGGACCCTCCCCGCCTCTCTGCCCGGCGCCGGCGGCAACGCCTCCATCATCACGGACCACGGCCCCCCCGAGCAGCCGTTCGTCAACCCGCTCAGCGCCCTCCAGTCCGTCATGAACCTCCACCTGGGCCAGGCCGCCCAGCCCGCCCTGCCCGCCCTGGACCCCATGAGCATGCTCTTCAAGATGAGCAACAGCCTGGCGGAGAAGGCCGCCGTGGCCGCCTCCACGCCGCCCACCCGACCCAAGAAGCCCAGCGGCGAGCCCCTGGACCGCTACTTCTACCCACAGCGGCAGCCGCCCGGCGACGACCCCGGCGCGGGGGCCGGTGACCAGGGCGACGACCAGCCCATGGACCTGACCAAAGCAAAGAGCGGCGGCGGAGGAGGAGGAGGAGGAGAGAGAAACGGGGGCACAGCAGGAGGAGGAGGAGGAGGCGTGAACTCCCTGGGTTCCGGCGCGCTCTCCTCCCCCTCGTCCGTCTCCAGCCCCTCCTCCGTGTCGCCGTCGTCCAGCGTCGCCATGGCGAAGGCGGCGGTGGCGGCGTCCTTCGCGTCGTGCTCACCGCTGAGGGAGAACGCGCTGTCGGACATCTCGGACATGCTGCGGAACCTCACGGAGAGCCAGGCGCTGTCCAAGTCCTCCACGCCCACCTCGGCCTTTTCCGAGCGGTCCGACGTCGAAGGCGCCACGCAGGTAAAAAAGGTAAATAGATACCGTTAGCTACTCCGCCTGCTTCCCCACACGGGCTGAGCCGAGGGCATCAACAGGTTTAAGCCCTTTTATTTCATCATACAGCTGAATATTATGACAAACCTCTATAAAAAAATCGAGAAATGAGAAACCTTTAAAATGTTGATTTTCAATTGAATTGAAAAATGTTTTACATGCTATGCTTTTCTATAACCTGACGTGCTATGCTATGCTGCGCTACATCCTTGAATGCTATGCTATGCTATGCTACGACGCTATGCTATGCTACGCTATGCTATGCTATACAACACGGCATCCTATGATGTGCTTCTGTATATCACGCTGTGCTACTTTGTAATTGTTGTTTTTTTATTTTTATTTTATTTATATTTATTTTGCCCTTTGACCTAGGAGGAGCCAGACGAGATCACCCCGGCCCAGAAGCGCAAGGGCCGCCAGTCCAACTGGAACCCCCAGCACCTGCTCATCCTCCAGGCCCAGTTCGCCACCAGCCTCCGGCAGACAGGCGACGGCAAGTACGTCATGTCGGACCTGAGCCCCCAGGAGCGCATGCACATCTCCCGCTACACCGGCCTCTCCATGACCACCATCAGCCACTGGCTGGCCAACGTCAAGTACCAGCTGAGGAGGACCGGCGGCACCAAGTTCCTGAAGAACCTGGACTCGGGCCACCCCGTGTTCTTCTGCAGCGACTGCGCCTCGCAGATCCGCTCGCCCTCCTCCTACGTCACCCACCTGGAGTCCCACCTGGGCTTCCGCCTGCGGGACCTCTCCAAGCTGTCCGGGGAGCAGCTCCTGGGCCCGCTGTCCCACCACGGCCACCACCACGGCCAGCGGCACGCCAAGGGCCTCCAGGAGAAGCTGCTGTCCAGCCTGTCCGCCCTCCACCACCCGCTGGGCGGCTCGCTGACCCCATCGCTGCCCCCCTCGCTGCCCCCCCAGCAGGTGACCTCGCCGTCCCCCTCCACGCCGGAGGAGGAGGGCGGGCCGTGCACGTACCAGTGCACGCTCTGCAACCGGACGTTCGCCAGCAAGCACGCGGTCAAGCTGCACCTGAGCAAGACGCACGGCAAGTCGCCCGAGGACCACCTGCTGTACGTGAGCGAGCTGGACAAGCAGTAGCGCTCCTCCTCCGTCCTCCCTCTCTCACTCTCTCTCTCTTTCTCTCTCTCTCTCTCTCTCTCTCTCTCTCTCTCTCTCTCTCTCTCTCTCTCTCTCTCTCTCTCTCTCTCTCTCTCTATTTCATCGCCCCCCCTCCCCCTCTTTCTATCTCTCTGTGGACTTCCACTGACTCTCTGCTGCTTGTGTTGTTTTGAGAGGGGAGGGAGGGCTATTGGCATATCTGCGTCTCATGCTGCTGGAAGACTCGCTCCAGTTTAAGAGGCTTGTGTCGGTGAGCGTTCTGTGGCCCTCCAATCTACTGAAGAAAAAATGGCAGAGCTTTTTCTCCAAAATGCGCAGTTTTTGAAGAGAGGGGAGGAGGGTGTTGTAACTGGTCAAATATGAAGGTTTGGAGACAGAAAAGAAGAGATTGTATAAAAGAAATGGTATATAAACTTGGAAAGTTGTGTAAATTGGATTTTGGTCCCTTTATGTTTTGGCATCGCTGAGGTGCATTAAGCTGCATGCATAAACAAAACAGTTTAGTTAAACATTTGACGACTGAATCTGGTGCACTTTCTTTTTTCATGCTTTCTTTCTCTTCCCGCCCACACACACACACTTCTTTTCCTTCTCTATCACTCTCACGCGTTCTTTTCCTTTGCCTCTGTCGTTTTCACATTGAACATGCTGTGTGTTGGGCAGTATCGGAGGTTTAACCCTCCGAGTACAGGATAGCACTTCTACCCCCCGACGGTCCAACGCAGCGAGGGTGGGGAAAAACATGGTTTGAGATTGGACTGGATCAAGCTATTGTGTGGCGAAAGAGGCGACAAAGAGACTACTATGTCGGCCCTATTCTCCGTTTCCCAGACGAAGATTGAATCTGATCCATGACGTGACACATGACACAACACATCTTAAGAGCCCAGGTCTCGGGTGAGAGACTTCAGTTATGTCTGCGGCGAGGCTTAATCCTGGTCTGGGAAACGGTCCGCCTGTGTCACCAGAAATGCAGTGGGATGCAAAAACAGCTGAATCGCTGGTGTTTTTTCTTAGCTTGGTTTGGGTTCTCTGTGGATTCAGGTCTGTGTAAAAAAAAAAAAAATGTACATAACAAAAACATCTTAACGATTAACTGTCTAAATTATGCATCATTTTTGTATTTTTAATTTAAGAGGATTATTATGACTATTTACCGGTGCACAATATATGAAGACATTAATTAAATTGTTTTGCACAATAGTTTTATAAATATGTTATTTAATCAAATTGTATGAGAGAAAACAGAAGACAAAACACAATCTTTTTACTTCCATTTTGTGCTCAAAGGGTTAAAACCGAATTTATTTGGTGTCCAGACACGACTGTGCCACTGATCTTAAAAAAAAATATTTGAAAATTAAAAGGTTGTACAAAAAAAAAAAATAAGACGTTACTTTATGAAGTACTATATGAAGAAATAATGCCACACGTAGTTTTTATCATAAGCGCTTTTAGTTGTTGTCTCATGTCTTTGAATGCCTTTATGATTGGTCTCTCGCCTTTTTTATGTTTATTAATTCCCATGATTCCCAGTAAAGCTTTATGGTTTTTCTGCCTTTAAAAAAAAAAAAAGAAAAAAAAAAAGGACTGGAGAGGTAACCATGGTTACCGGAACCTCTCTGAGTGAGTTCTGCTCTGGTTCTTGGCAGTTAATTTGGTAACTGACATCTGCCAGTGTGTCTGCGAATACAAACCTGTGTGCGTGTCTGAGTGCGTGCGTGCGTGTGTGTGTGTGTGTGTGTGTGTGTGTGCGTGTGTGTGTGTGTGTGTGCGAGGGCACACGTGCGTGTATAATATTGGCATGTAAAAACAGCACACCACACTGTCCTGCACTCTGTGCTAAAGATGGTCGGGTTTTATTTTGTTGATGTTGACAATGAAGCACCCATTATATGACTTCATATAACCAGGTTTTCTACTGCTGCATTAAAAAGGAAACGTTTCTTTTGCCATAATGCTCTGTGTGTGTGCGTTAATGCTCTCGTTTTTCTGTGTGTGTGTGTGTGTGTGTGTGTGTGGCCTGCTGGTTCCTAATAGGCAGATTAGACTGAGTGTGTGTCAACATCTCAATGTGACGAACAGCAAACTGGCGGTAGCAGTGACAGCACACACACACACACACACACACACACACACACACACACACGCACAAATTATTCAGCCTTAAGCTTTCCAGGCCTGTTCCTTCCTTTACTCTAATGATTTACCTTAGTGTGCGCGCGCGCGTGTGTGTGTGTGTGTGTGTGGTTTCACTTTTCCCCATGGAATGACAAATCCCTACCGTGGTGTCAAATGTAATGAACACTGGTATGATCCATTTCCTACGTCCCGGAGTACGAAAACAGAAGAGGACCATTACAGGACTCCAGCACAGGGAATGTGTTTACCATGAACAAAAAGGGTGCATTTACCCCGACCGTATAATGTACACGCACGTTTGAAAATCCACACACCCCTGGAAACAGCGTTTGGAACAAGTATAGCGGAGTCCAAATGCAGGGGCAACCCGGAACATTCTCTGTGTCACACACACACACACATACACACACACACACACACACATTCACCAGGGGCACTTTTTCGGTGGTGACAAGGTGTGGCTGTGGGAGAAGGCCACCTGTCACAGCAAAGGGTGGACAGTCTGGCACCATATTTAAAGCTCTCATTAACCGCGGAGGAAATATGCGTGAAATTGAAAGCTACGGAAAGCCCTTCTCTCTCCTCTCGCTCTCTCTCTGTTTCGCTCTCTCACTCTCTCTGTCTCTCTCTCTCTCTCTCTCTCTCTCTCTCTCTCTCTCTCTCTCTCTGTCGTTTTCTCCAACACAAGCAGACACAAAGGGCTTGTTTTAGGCATTAAAGCAGGTGAGAGGGCCTTCAATGGTCTAATCTGATATTTCAATGAAGAGCAGCACGTGACATCCCAGACAGTGCTCTGCATTTGCCTCACTTGTGATAAGAAATTAAAACAAATAGGAAACTAAATAATTTGATAGTCCTTGGAGGAATTTGAGTGAGAGGGACATTTTGGAGCCTATTCCAAGGAATCTTTTTTTTTTTTTTTTTTTTCGGGGCGAGTAGCGAGGACTGCTGCAACCTTCAGATTAGCAGCTACTGAAAGCAGAAATATATATATACACATATTCTAGTAAGAAAGCACCATGGGAGAATACAAACACATTTGTAGTAAGATGGGCCTGGAGATGGCCGAAGGACTGTAGAAGGTGGACATGGCGTGTAGATACATGTAGTGTATCAGGAAGACGGACATTGTTGTAAGTGTAGTAATAGTAGTAGTGTGATAGTAATGACAAACAGTGTAGTAATAAGACAGACATGTAGTGTATCAGGAAGACGGACAAGGTGCCCCTTCTAAGGTCACTTCACCAGCAGACGCTTACGCCTCTCTCAGTCAAAGCAGTTCAAAGTTCAACGTGGCGGAGCACAGCCGCCACCACCAACAGCCGCGTCATAGTGTACGGACAGACAGACAGACTTTAGACCCAGTGTATGGACCGACAGACAGACAGACTTTAGACCCAGTGTATGGACCGACAGACAGACAGACTTTAGACCCAGAGTATGGACCGACAGACAGACAGACTTTAGACCCAGTGTATGGACCGACAGACAGACAGACAGACAGACTTTAGACCCAGTGTATGGACCGACAGACAGACAGACTTTAGACCCAGTGTATGGACCGACAGAAAGACAGACTTTAGACCCAGAGTACGGACCGACAGACAGACAGACTTTAGACCCAGTGTATGGACCGACAGACAGACAGACTTTAGACCCAGTGTATGGACCGACAGACAGACAGACTTTAGACCCAGAGTATGGACCAACAGACAGACAGACTTTAGACCCAGTGTATGGACCGACAGACAGACAGACAGACAGACTTTAGACCCAGTGTATGGACCGACAGACAGACAGACTTTAGACCCAGTGTATGGACCGACAGACAGACAGACTTTAGACCCAGAGTATGGACCGACAGACAGACAGACTTTAGACCCAGAGTATGGACCGACAGACAGACAGACTTTAGACCCAGAGTATGGACCGACAGACAGACAGACTTTAGACCCAGAGTATGGACCGACAGACAGACAGACTTTAGACCCAGTGTATGGACCGACAGACAGACAGACTTTAGACCCAGTGTATGGACCGACAGACCGACAGACTTTAGACCCAGTGTATGGACCGACAGACAGACTTAAGACCCAGCGTACGGACTGACAGACAAACTCAAGACCCAGTGTACGGACCTACAGACAGACTCAAGACCCAGTGTACGGATCGACAGACAGATTTAAGACCCAATGTACTGACCAAAAGACAGATTTAAGACCCAATGTACTGACCAAAAGACAGATTTAAGACCCAATGTACTGACCAAAAGACAGATTTAAGACCCAATGTACTGACCAAAAGACAGATTTAAGACCAGGTGTACGGACCGACAGACAGACTCAAGACCTGGTGTACGGACCGACAGACTTTAGACCCAGTATACGGACCGACAGAAGGACTTAGGACCGACAGACGGACTTTAAACGC
>JAPMUY010011088.1:77500-82500 GCA_026901105.3 Galaxias olidus | reverse complement strand
GTTTCTCTTTAGACTAGAGCAAAGAAAAATCTATACACAATTGATGGTGTCTGGAAGGAGGGCTCTATCAGACCAGATAGAGAGAAGAGGAGGAGGAGAGGAGAGGAGAGGACAGGGAAGGAGAGGAGAGGAGAGGAGAGCATAGAAGAGGAGAGAAGAGGATGTTACCATAGCATTATAGCGTGTACGCTGTAAAAAAAAATTTGGCCTTTTAGTTAGTTCAACTTGTTTTAATAAGTTAGTTGTACTAAAATTAAGAAAACATTGAGTCAACTTGCTATTTCAAGTTGGAACCTGACCAACTGGTCAAGCAAAACATATTAGTCAATGCAATTTAGACATTCAAGTTTACTCAAGAACAATTAAATTAACATACTGAAGATGTCACCTGATTCTTGACCGCCTGAAGTAATAGTCATTGTTACTGCTATCCTGATAGGCCGTGGAGGTAATACATTTGCAAATATCCCAGTAAGTTATTAGATCTAATCTATTAATGATAATACAATTTATCTGGATTGTGCTTTACTTTGCAAGAGTAATCTCAAAGTGATACAATCCGTGTTAAACATACATAGCAAATTATATAAGGCATATAAAAAAAATTGATTTTTGCAACTCTTACTCTGAACACTGTTATCATTAATGACAAGCCCTGAAATTACCTTCCATGTGCTTATCACAACCGCGTCCGGGTTCGTGGGCTATCGCTTGCACAACTCAGTTCTCTGGGTTGAACTGACAAAATGAAAATCAACTGCACAGATGTTGTGACAATGCTGGGCGGAACTGTCCTAGCACGAAATTAAGACCGGGAGTACGACCCGAAGATCCCGCGGGAGGCAATGTTGTGAGAGTATTGTGAAAAACTAGTAGTATGTTTGGGGGACCTGACGTGTTTGCGTCAAGGTGCTGTATCGAGAAAATGTATTTATTCAACTTACAAATACATGTCAATATCATTTAATAATCAGTTTGCTGTATGCCAATTTCGTCAAATTGTCTTTTCAAAGTGAGTTGCATGAACTTAAATTGAAGTACATCAAACAAAAATAACGAAGTTGCCAGAACCTATTCTGTGCTCATCTTACTCAAAACTTTATTTTTTTAACAGTGCAGCAAGTTATAAGATGTAATATTAATGATAACACAATTCATTTAGATTGTGCTTTACTTTGCTAGAGTAATCTCAAAGTGATACAATCCCTGTTAAACATACATAGCAAATTATATAAGGCATATGAAAAATATATTTTTTTGCAACTCTTACTCTGAACACTGTTATCATTAATGACAACCCCTGACATTACTAATCTGAAAATTATTAAAGCCGCGTCTTGTGGTTACTTGAGTGTAGCTCGTGCACCTTTAATCGCCTGGGTTGAGCTGACGAAACACAAAGCAACTGTACAGATGTTATATCGGTGCTAATGTTAGGCGGAGCTTGCCTGGTATGAAGTGAAAACCGGGAACACAAGTCAAAGTTCCCGTGGGAGACAATTCAAACGTGTGTTCCCCTCCTGATATCTATTGTGAACAAAAGGTGAGTGTTCGGGATACCTGACGCGTTTGCGTTAAGGTGCTGTATCGAGAAAATGTATTTATTCAACTTTCAAATATATGTCAATATCATTAAATAATCAGTTTGCTGTATGTCAATTTCGTCAAATTGACTTTTCATAGTGAGTTGCATGAACTTAAATTGAAGTACATCAAACTAAAATAACGAAGTTGCCAGAACCTATTCTTTGCTCGTCTTGCTCAAAATCTTAAGGCAGCCAGGTTACTCAAAATTATAAGTTGAGCCAACTTTATTTTTTTTACAGTGTATATCAAATATTACATATAACTTTAGTTTATTTTTTCTCAGTCTTATCTTAGTTCGTACAATCGTTCAGGACAGTAAATCATTCAGACTTATAAAAACATTTTATTTTTAATGTAAATCATATCCACAATAATATTATATGTGCATACATTTTATTACCTAGACATTGCCACAGAAAACCATACCCAGCGCACAAAAACAAACACACACACACACACACACACACACACACACACACACACACACACACACGCTGACACTAGTGCACGTGAGAACAACGTGTCATTATGGACGACAGGTGAAGAAAACAGCACGTGCATGGCTGACACTGTCTCTGTAATGGAGTAGGACTCTCCTCTACTCTTAAACACACTGGAATGGATCCCTAAAGCTAATTAGAGTTTACTGCTAGCGAAAGCTATCAAACACACACACACACACACACGCACACACACACACACACACACACACACACACACACACGCACACATGCTGCCAGGTAAAACCGGGAGCGCTCTGGGGAACGTGTGTAATGACAGTCGAGGGCCCCAGCGGAGATGAGCGGTGGTTGGGTGTCTGGAGACTCTCTCTCACACACACACACACACACACACACACACACACACAGACACACACACACACACACACACACACACACACACACACACACACACACACACACAGACTTACAGACACGAAACATTAAAGATGACGCAGACACACACTTGCCACATTGAATACGACGTTTGGTGTGAGGTTGGAGACTCTAAGGGAGCACAGTGACGGGACAGTCACGTGCGCTTGTGTGTTTGTGTGTGTGTGTGTGTGTGTGTGTGTGTGTGTGTGTGTTGCTGACAGCTGTGTGCCTGGACAGGTGTGCTGCCGCGTGTGTCACCAATGCTCCAAACTGCGTCTGAATTGAAATCGCCCTCAACGCTCTTAATACCTGTCTGCTTTGGTTAGCATTATGGTGAGTACTGTCAGCGTGTGCGTGTGCGTGTGTGTGTGCGTGCGTGTGTGTGTGTATGTGTGACAGAGAGATAGAGAGCGATAGGTAAAGAGAGAGCGAGAGAGAATACTGTTCAGATGTGCAACAGAAAAAAGATGGTAGATATGTATAATCTAGATATGAATGGTGAGTCCTAGACTATATAATGCTGTTAGATATTCAGTATATATATAATCTAGATATGAAGAATGAGTTCTAAACTATATAATGCTGGTAGATATGCATAATCTAGATATGAAGGATGAGTTCTAAACTATATAATACTGGTAGATATGTATAATCTATATATGAATGGTGAGTTCTATACTGAATAATACTGGTAGATATGTATAATCTATATATGAATGATGAGTTCTATACTGAATAATACTGGTAGATATGTATAATCTATATATGAATGATGAGTTCTATACTGTATAATACTGGTAGATAGGTATAATCTAGATATGAGTGGTGAGTCATACTATATAATACTGGTAGATATACTGTATATATATGTAATGTAGATCTCTAGATATGAAGAATGAGATCTATACTACATAATGCTGGTAGATATATATATTGTACATCTCTAGATATGAAGAATATCTATACTACATAATGCTGGTAGATGTATATATTGTAGATCTCTAGATATGAAGGATGAGATCTATACTACATAATGCTGGTAGATATATATATTGTAGATCTCTAGATATGAAGAATGAGATCTATACTACATAATGCTGGTAGATGTATATATTGTAGATCTCTAGATATGAAGGATGAGATCTATACTACATAATGCTGGTAGATATATATATTGTAGATCTCTAGATATGAAGGATGAGTTATATGCTGTAGAATGCACACGTGCTGTAGAGCAGAGCCGTTTGTCTGACTTCCTATCAGCTCCTGTTGCTAACGGCGGCCCTTAATGAAGGAGATAATTAACATATTGTAATTGTGCCGTAGATGCTTCTGACAGGAGCCATCCCCGTGTCTAATACCATGGTAATGTAATCAGCCTGCATGTTCACCAAGGCACCAAACACCAGAAAGAGAGGGAGAGAGAGAGAGAGAGAGAGAGAGGGAAAGAGAGAGAGAGAGAAAGAGAGAGAGACAGAGAGAGAGAGAGAGAGGGAAAGAGAGAGAGAGAGAGGGAAAGAGAGAGAGAGAGAGAGAGAGAGAGAGAGAGAGAGAGAGAGAGAGAGAGAGAGAGAAGGAGATAAAGAAAGATGGAGGATCTTGATATATACAGTATATTTAAATATCTATATTTAGAGAGAAAGAGAGATGGAGACATAGAGAAAGAAGGATGGAGAGAGAGATCTGGAGATGGAGTGTAGTAGAAAGTATACATATCTGTCCAAAGTGAGAATTTGTTTTTTTCTGTGTGCGATTATGAGTCTTTCAACTCACTCTAAGTACGCGTGTTAGTAGTGTCGGTGTGTATTCTGTCAGCATGTGTGTGTGTGTGTGTGTGTGTGTGTGTGTGTGTGTGTGTGTGTGTGTGTGTGTGTGTGTGTGTGTGTGTGTGTGTGTGGGTGGTGTGTGTGTGTGGGTGGGGGGGTCTGAGTGCGTGCTCTGTCATTGTTCTGCCACGTCCACTGTTCCAGTGTGTGACTGATTGACAGCCCGACACAGGAAGGATGTGCAGAGGCCAGAGACACCGAGCAGATGGCCCTGTGTGTGTGTGTGTGTGTGTGTGTGTGTGTGTGTGTGTGTGTGTGTGTGCGTACGTGCAGGGGTGCGTTCTTCCTGTGCAGTCCCTCTCACCCTGTTCTCCTCTCATGTATACACACAACCACACACACAGACACACACACACACACACACACACAGACATACACACACACACACACACACACACACATACACACAGACATACACACACACACACAAACACACGGAGTCAGATATGAAGAAAATGGACACTTGAAGTGAAGTAATGCCGAGAAGCGTCTTTCAAACATTCTGAGGATGTTACTGTAACGCCTCTCAATGAATCGACTCAAAGATATCCAAAGTCAAATAACAGACAGAGAAACACTGATACCAAACTGCTATCTCTCTCTCTCTCTCTCTCTCTCTCTCTCTCTCTCTCTCTCTCTCTCTCTCTCTCTCTCTCTCTCTCTCTCTCTCTCTCTCTCTCTCTCTCTCTCTCTCTCTCTCTCTCTCTCT
>JAPMUY010011088.1:57500-62500 GCA_026901105.3 Galaxias olidus | reverse complement strand
ACTTTTTGCGCAATTGTTTCGTCTTCGTCTTCTTTGAAAAGTTTTGATTGAGGAGCCTCACTTGTTGTGAGAGCAGCTGATTGGCCTTCAGAGAGAAGGAAGTTGTGTGTGTGTCTCTCTCTCTGTGTGTGTGTGTGTGTGTGTGTGTGTGTGTGTGTGTGTGTGTGTGTGTGTGTGCATTTCCACAGATTTGTGTTTCACTGTTAATATACACTGTTGAGAATAGATATAAAAAAAATACAGAATCTGTACTTATCCTTCCATCCCTCCATCCATCCATCCATCCATCCACCCCTCCCATCCCTTTCTTACATTCCCCTTCCCATCCTCCCTTCTCTTTCTCTCCTCCCTCCCATCCCTCGTCTCTCCACCCGGCCATCCTTCCACCCATCCATCTTTCCATCCCTTCCTTCCTTCCCTCTGTTACACCCATCCCTTCCTCCTTTCCCTCCATCTCTCCTCCATCCCTCCATCCTTCCCTCCCTCCCCTTCGCTCCCTCCATCGACTCTCCTCTGCCTCTCCTCTGCCTCTCCTCCCCCCTCGCTCGTTTATTCATTACCAGACTTGGAACGTCAACCGTTCCTCCGCCTTCGGAAATGAAATGACTTCAACCAAATTTCTATAAATAAATCTTGTTTTGTCATTTTAATTAGAGGATCAAGTGTGCCTCAGACGAAGGGGGTTCTGACAGCGATCTTTCATTAAAGTCACGCGCCGCAGATTGCCAAGTCGATGCCGTGTGCCTGATTGAAAAATAAGCGGAATGATATTTCTATTAAGAGTTTGTTTTATTAATAACGTGTCGGGAGGTTTGAAAAAACACGCTCAGGACGGAGCCAATCAACAGGAAATGATGGACAGCTTTTATATTTCACTTCCTGGCCGCGGCGACGCGCGGTGATTGGTCGGTGTAATTAGTTTCTAGCAATTTAACCCTTTCCTTGCCCGTCGGGAGTTTTGTGAGAAACTTAGAAGCGCGTTGATTGCGAGGGCTGAGAGGTTGTTCTGAAAGTGTCACACACAGCTTCAGTGCACTTCCATTTGTGTATTCTACTTTGTGGTGCAGCTTGTGTGAATCTCGAGTAGACCTCTAACACCTTTTGTGCTTGTCAAGTCAATGCACCAATGACAGGTACTTTCTTATTTATTTCAAAATAAAAGTCCCATATATCCTTAACACAATCCATAGGGAGGGGGGGGGGGGGGGGCAGGTTTATTGGTTCCCACAATCCATTGCGACAGCAGTACACCTACAAACACAGAGGCTGTTGGTAGAATATAAAATGGAAAATAATAGAGCGACAGAGTGCTAGAGAGGAAGAAGGGTAACTGGTGAGGAAGGGGGCGGAGGTCAGAAGTGAAAGGTCTCTAAAGAGCACATTCTTCTTTTCCTATTCTGGCTTGTTTGTGATTTATTGGCTTCTGGATTGTTTCTCTTTCTTTATCTTTTTCTCTTCTTTAGTCATTTCCTAATCAGTCTGGATTTAGAATATGTTCTTCTTATCATAGCTCACCAGGCTAGACTTACATCACCTGCAAATCATCGACTCAAACGCTGTACAATGTATTTACTAATTAATAAAACTAATTCATCAATACATTGATTCTTTTTGTGCCGCTAAGTAAAATGAACCTTCTTCACGTGGGTTTCTTCTTTTGGAGGTCCTGAATGGAGGTCCTGTTCTTCTTCTTCTACCTCTTCCTCGGTCCTGGTGCCACTTCAAACTGCCGAAGGAGTGCGTCTCTCTTCAGCACACCGAGGACCCAGACGCTGCTCACACTTCACCCTGATTTGTTTGCTTCATCGGGGGGGCCGCCCAAGATGAACCTTCCAGGTTTATTTTTTAAGCCGTCCGTTACTCAAAAGCCAGCCTCGGACGCCATCTCCCCAGCAGGCCTCTGAGCCGCACACCTTCCCACAGCCGGCGTCATGACAACCGCCTCTCCGCCGTACATTTACGAGCTGGGGTTTGTCTTTTTTTCTTTTCTTTTTCTTATCATACTTTTCCATTTGATCTCGTGGATCTCCCGTTTTTTTTTTTTTTGGATTTCGATTCTATTTCCTCCTCGCTTCCCGGAACACGGCGGGGGGATGAGTCTCTCCGTCGTCAGCTCCTCGGAGTCGCCCCGCGCCAGATGGAGCGTGGGGCGGACAATTGTCTCCGGGCGACGTTTGTTCGCTAACAAAAGGGCAAAAAGAAAGAGAGGAGAGAAGGAGAGGGGGGGGGGGACGGGGGGATGGAAAGGAAATATATACAGGCATGTGTTTCAGGGCTGTTCTGGGAGGAAGTTCCAGAGCGGTTCCGTAGTTTCAAACGTGTCCGACACTTAATCTGTTTGTTCGTTTACTTGGCACTTTAAAGACGAATGGGGTACAGCCTCAAACCTCTTTTAAAATTACACATATTAGAATACTCTCATGTGCTGCCCTCAAATGAAACAGTATTATATTGTGTTTAGCTTGGTGCAGGGTATACGTCAGCTCTTACAATTTGATACGCTGTCTATTTAGAACTACATAGTCAGCCCACTGTAATAATAATCCTTTCCATTGCGTTCCTTTCATTGCACCTAATATACGATTGTTATATTGTTATAGGATCAGGGCTGGAACAAATTGAGTGAATGTGTGTGTGTGTGTGTGTGTGTGTGTGTGTGTGTGTGAGAGAGAGAGAGTAGTTGTGTGTTTGCGAATATGTATATATGCGTAAGTGAATATGTGTGTAAGTGAATGTGTATTTGTGTGTGTGTGTGTGTGTGAGTGTGTGTGTACGTGTGTGTGTGTATGTCCACGCAGTCACATCCCTCTCCTCAGAGGCTGTTCTCATCTCTACTCTGCTGGTTTTATTTGGGGTCCTAATGAAACGCAGTGTGAATCAGGCAGAGTGCTGACGTCGGCCGTGGGGACTCCTAAAGCCCTCCTCCTCCTCCTCCTCCTCCTCTTCCTCTCGTGGGCCGGGGCTGAGACACACTCCCACAGCGGCCATCATTACCGCTGCTTACGCTCTGCTTCAGTGTGCCGTCTGGTGTGTGTGTGTGTGTGTGTGTGTGTGTGTGTGTGTGTGTGTGGTGTGCTCACGTGGTGTGTGTGTGTGTGTGCGATACGCTGGACGTGTTTGTGTTTCCCTGGCCTTGATCCTTTCTCTTTTTACCTGTCCACCTCTCTCTCTCTCTCTCTCTCTCTCTCTCTCTCTCTCTCTCTCTCTCTCTCTCTCTCTCTAATGTGTTTGTGTCTCCATTTCCTTCCTTCCCTCTCTCTCTTTCTTGTCTCTACATTTGTCCACCTCTCTTTACCTCTCTCTTTATTTCTTAATATCTCTACATTTTCTCTCTTCCTCTCTTTCTGTCTCTCTCTTTAGTCTCTCTCTCTCTCTCTCTCTCTCTCTGTCTCTTTTGCTCTCTCTGTCTCTCTCGCTGTCTCTCTTTATCTCTCTCTCTCTGTCTGTCTCTCTCGCTGTCTAACGCTGTCTCTCTTTATCTCTCTCTCTCTCTGTCTGTCTCTCTCGCTGTCTCTCTTTATCTCTCTCTCTTGCGGTCCCTCTATTATTTCCTCTTTTCCCCTTTCTTCCCATTCTTTATCTGTTGGTGTTTTCACCTTGGACGGATAAAAACAACAGCAAGAGCAACAACAAACAGAACACATCTCTAGTTCTCCGTGTATGTATATATATATATATATATATATATATATATATATATATACGTATATCAAAATGGCCGGCTCTCCACTGACTTAATCTGAGCCGGGCTTAAAGTCGCGCCGCCGCCACCGCCGCTGAACAATACCGGCTAACTTCCCCGGCATCTCTCCCACAAAAACGACCCCGGCTATATTTCCTGGACGAAACGACACCTTAATTAAGGAAATTACCACTCAGAGTGAGCTAGACCCTCAGGCACTAAGATAAGACAGGGGGGGGGGGGGGGGGGGGGCAGGGGATAATAAAGGACTCCTTAAAGGGAATGTTTATCACAGGGAACGGGGCTTTAAACCTTTAATAGGTAATGCCCAGATAAGTAAGCCTTTGTGTTGTCACTGGCAGAGAGAGAGAGAGGGGGGGGGGGGGGGGGGCTTTGTGAGAGGAAGGGAGAGGGAAAGGAAGAGAGGAACTCTGGATCAAGCGCCACAGATTTAGAGAGTGGGTGATTAAGAGCCTCTTCGGAGCGAGAGGGTAAAGTGTGTGTGTGTGTGAAGGGGAGGGCGAGGGGCGAGGAAAATAGTCTGCCCTCTTTGTAAACTCTCCAATCTTTCGTTGGTGTACTTATTTCATTTCTGGGAGTTTTCATAAGGAGCCTATTCATGGGAGATTGTTGCAAGTGGCTTTAGCCTCGGCCGGTGTGTTTGCGACCGGCGCTTATTGATAACGCCGCACGTTTCAGAATAAGAGTCTTAGCAATTTCCATGGATTTCTACGAGCAGGGACACTGGTAGGCTCTCATTGTCTCCCTGGCTTTTACCTGTCAAACATCTTGACACAGAGATGAAGTCCCTGCACTCGGAAAAACTTTAGACCCCTACACGTTTGTCATTTTCATTTGGGGGGGTAAGCAAGGGGGATTTTTTTTTGTAATCCAGAGGAAAGACCTCAGGAGGGAGTTTCGCTAAGTCGCTAAGATTTCTCACATTGTTAGGAAATCTTTCCAGAGCTAAACTCTGAACTTTATTTGGGTCATGAAAACTGGGAACGCTTCAATGGAATGTCGTGTCCTTTCTTTTTTTCCTCAAGCCTTTCTTGTTCTCTGTGTGTGCACATTCTACTTCCACAGTAAGAAGGAGGACAGAGAGACACGAAGAGAGAAAGGGAGAGGGAGGGAGATAAAGAGAGACAGAGAGAGATGGGGAGAGGGAGATTGATGGGGAGAAAGAGAGCGGGAGAGATAGAGGGACAGAAAGAGAGATGTAGATTGAATCTCGTTTGAGTGACTGCCTGCTCGGTCCAGCATGTGGTTTAGCTTCCATGGAAACACATGTGATAGGCTTACCTGTCAGTTATACCTT
>JAPMUY010011088.1:35000-52500 GCA_026901105.3 Galaxias olidus | reverse complement strand
TCTCTCTCTCTCTCTCTCTCTCTCTCTCTCTCTCTCTCTCTCTCTCTCTCTCTCTCTCTCTCTCTCTGTCTCTCTCTATCCTCCCCTCTCTCTTACTCTCTCAATTAACACCTCTCTCCCCTCCCTCCCCTCTCCATCCCCCCTCTCTCACTCTCAATATCCCTCTCTCCCTCTCTCTCTACCTCCCCCTCTATCTCCCTCTCTCTCTCTCTCTCTATCGCTCTCTCTCTCCCTCTCTCCTCTCTATGCTCCCCTCTCTATCTCCCCTCTCTCTCTCTCTCTCTCTCTCTCTCTCTCTTTCTCTCTCTCTCTCTCTCTCCCTCCCACTCCTCTCCCTCCCCTCTCTCTCTATCTCTCTCTCCCTTACTTCCTGCCTCCCTCTTGTCCTCCTCATACTCTGTACCTACGGTACTCCCCTCCCTCCCTTCTCTCCATCACTCCTCCTCCCTCCCTCTACCCCCCCCCCTCTCCTCCTCCTCTTCTTGCCCCCCCCCCCCTCCTCCCTCTCAGTGAAACAGTGGAGATGACAGGTGAAGCAGAAAGACATTTCTCAGTTGAAATGCCAAGTGGTTGTGTGGTCTTATATTTAGTCAGACATTAACCCACGCCACACTGCAGGCTGTCAGAGAGGAAACGCGGTAGCACACACACACACGCACGCACACACACACACGCACACACACGCACGCATGCACATACACACACTCACACACTCATCCACACACTCACATACATGCACTGAGACACACGCAGTGTGGAGCATCTGAAAACACTTACACACACAATACACGTGTAAAACTTATGTATATGTAATGCCTGTGCACATACACATACAGACACACACACAAATGACCAACCCGCGCCCACGCGAGCCTACGTGTACAGGTGCACACACACACAAACACACGCGCACACACACCGGAGATTGTGAATGCAGACTCTGCTGGATTACCAGGACACACAGCAGTCACCCTGAGAGGTGTGTTAACAGGGACCACCTCCGTGACAGTAGTCCACCTCTATTAGTGTGTGTGTGTGTGTGTGTGTGTGTGTGTGTGTGTGTGTGTGTGTGTTAGTGTATGTTTATATACTGTTTGTGTATTATTGTTTGTTTTAGTGTTTGGGTTAGTGCGTGTGTATTAGTGTGTGTGTATTAGTGTGTGTGTGTGTGTGTGCGTGTGTTAGTGGGTGTGTATTAGTTGTGCGTATTAGTGTGTGTATTAGTGTGTGTGTGTATGTGTGTGTGTGTGTGTTTGTGTGTTTTTGTTTCTGTGTATGTGTGTATTAGTATGTGTGTGTGTGTGTGTGTGTGTGTGTGTGTGTGTGTGTGTGTGTAAACAGCCTGTGGGGGACATAACCTTTCCCTGTAACGTCCCTGTCTCACCGTAGCTTCGCCCGCCTCGCCGCTCACACAAGTAATTGAAGCCCCTGACCCCTGACCCCACCCGCCAGCCCGTCGCCGTGGATACAACGGTGACATTTCGCCCGGGCTCGGGGGAGCTCCGACAGCAAGGGGGTTCCCTGGTACCACTTATTATTTCTTTATATATTTCAATAACCCGTGACGGCCGGGGGAGGGAAAAGGGGGGAGACAGGGGGAGAGGGGGGAGACGAGGGGGAGGAGGGTGGGGATTAGGATGGTCAAGCTCAAATGACAAAGTGTGGAGAAGACAGGCTATCAGTCTCATCGGCTGACATTTTGAAGAGCATTGAGATACACACGCACACACAAACACACACACAGCGACACTAATACGCATACACCCGCACACACTCGTACATACGCTCACAGACCATGCGCAAACAAACACACAAACGCAGGCACACAGAAACACACGGAAACCCCATTCCCCCTAAATGTCATTCATTATTTATTTACATACTCCAGCCTTATAACCCTGCTTATTTATTTAGCTGTTGATTCTGGGTTCCCCTCAAACTCGCCCGGTGGATGTCTGTAACCTTTTCAATCTGTCAGTCCATCAGGCTTCTGGGGGATCAAACCCTCGATATGAGTTCAGACTCAACCAGAGAGGAGAGTCCGTGTTGACACGACTCTATTGAGCGTCTTAGAGACGTCTACAGAGACGGACGGACGGGCGGGCGGGCGGACAGGCAGGCGGACAGGCGGACAGGCGGACAGACGGATAGATGGACAGGTGGGCAGAATCGTAGACAGGCAGACGGACGGACCGGCAGACGGACAAGAAGGGAGGCAGACAGGCAGGCAGGCAGGCAGGCAGGCAGACAGAGAGGCAGACAGACAGACACACAGACAGACAGAAAGGCAGGCAGACTCAACCACACTCCACCACAGACTCGGAGTGGCTCTACTGTAAGTGGGGAGGGATGAGCTGGCGGTTCCATCGACTCGACCCGGGTTCACCGGATGGTTATCTGAATGCACGGGGGAGGGGGGTGATGGACTGGGACTTAGGAGGAGGAGGGTGAGGGGAACGATGGACAGGAACTGAGGAGGAGGAGGAGGGTGAGGGGGATGATGGACAGGGACTGAGGAGGAGGAGGGTGAGGGTGGAGATGGACTGGGACTGAGGAGGAGGAGGGTGAGGGGGGAGATGGACAGGGACTGAGAAGGAGGAGGAGGGTGAGGGGGACGATGGACAGGGACTGAGGAGGAGGAGGGTGAGGGGGGCGATGGACTGGGACTGAGGTGGAAGGTAGCGCAGTGTAAGTGAGGAGGGCTAACATGAGGGGGCGGGGTTCTAAGAATGGAAAGGGTGGGCGGATGAACACGTATCGGAAATAGAGCAGACAGAATACAGAGAAAACAAAATAAACAGAAGAGGACAGATAGAAAGAAAGAGAGAAGGAGAGAAGGAGAAAGAGATGTGTGGAAGGGAGGATGTTTATCTCTGCCTCTATGTCTCCTTAGACGCCCCCCCTCCCCCTCACTATTTCTCCCGTTTTAATCTTCTGCTGGGATGTTTTCCTGTCAAGTCGTTACAATTTACACCCCATCAACAGCATTTGCATATCGCCTAATATGGACATTTCCAATTGAGTCTGCCACCGATAGGCTGGTTGGTTCCCAGCCATTATTATTCACAATACTCAGATAAGAGAGATTAAGTTAATTCTTGACCTACACACACACACACACACACACACACACACACACACACGATGTAGACCATTCCTAACCTCCAGATTGTAAGGTTGTGACTCTCGTTAATTTTTTTTTCTCGGTTCTAATCTGTGGAGTGGTGGGAATGGGAGTCCTGTTTTCCTGTTTCCTTAGCTCGTTTCATGGCCAGCAGAACGTTTAATGCTAGGTCGATGGATGGTACAAACGCAGTCCACAAATGAACTGCCAAAGTACCCCAAAAGTTAGTGTCAGTGTAATGTCAGGCAAGGGATATGTAGGCTACTTAAAGCATTTTTTAAAAACATGTTATTTAACTCTTCGCTTGGAGCAAATGCCAGGGTGGTGTAAATTCACATGAAATGTACATTTGGAGACAAAACCAAACGACACTCAAAGTTTTTCCACACTTCTTTGCTTTGGGCTTTGTACAGTTATAGTGTGTTTTTTAACTTCCCATGAGGCATCACAGGATCGTTTTAATGTACGCTGTTGTTGTTGTTATTGTTCAGCATTGTCTGTTTTATTTTCCTATTCTGAGCACTTTGGTAATGAGAGAATCCGTTTTCCAAAAAAAGCCACAGAAGGGACAATCCATGATTAATGTGATTGCATTTATAATTCTGCTTAATAACATTATCATAATTATTGCATTAATCAACGGAAATCCATTGACAGCATAAATGTTTTTCTAAACGTGGTCCAAGTTCACAGTGATTATTCAAATCGCGACTAGATTTCCACACGTAAAAAAACACAAGATGACTTCACACCAAAATACCTGGCCCAACAGGGAAAAGAAGTGATTTATAACTCAATTCAACTCCTTAGGAAAACTCTGTCAAACCTCTCTATGGCCCATTGTCTACATTCCTCATTTGAACATTACATTCTTATTTATGGTATAATTGCCTTTTTTTTCCGTCTTCTATCTCCTCGGAGAAAAAAAAAAAAGAGGGTGAGCAAAAAGGCCAAAGCACTGTTTTTGGTAATTAAGACAAACGCATTAATTATTAAAGATGTAAACATGTCAAGCAAGCATAACTAATTATTCTAGCGTGTTAACAGTTGTTTAATGCTAGCAGGCGATGAATTATTAAGTGGGCCAGCGTGCCACTTTGAAATGATTTGGGAAGCCAGCTGTGAGAAGAGAAGGACTACGACTCCCAGCAGCACCCGAGGTGTTTTTCTTTTTCTTTTTTGGGTGAAAAAGGTGCAAATGATATTTGAATGATAAAGTTTTTTTTTTTTACAGATGGGACTTGTGAACGGCTAATGGTTACAGCTGTGAGAGGGACTGGGTATGGAGGGCGTTACACATTTGCACTTTGGTTTGTGTGTTATGGATGTTTTTATTTAGGTGTGTGTGTGTGTGTGTGTGTGTGTGTGTGTGTGTGTGTGTGTGTGTGTGTGTGTGTGTGTGTGTGGTGGGGGGGTGCAGGCAGACGAGGACGACAACATCTTTGTTGTTCAGTGAGAGGAAGGCTTCAACAGAGGGGGAGGGTAAACAAATGTGACAGCAAACAATTTGGTTGGTTATGTCTTAATTCCTCACCTGTGCCGTCTAGCACGGGAGGAGGGGAAGGGGGAGAATGAGGAGTAAGAGGAGGAGTAGGGAATAGGTGAAAGAGGAGGAGGATGAGGAAGATGAGGGGAAGAGGTGGAAGAGGAGGAGGAGGACAAAGATGAGGACGAGGATGAGAAGGGAAGAGGTGATGGAGGTGAAGGGAAAGAGGAGGATGAGGAGGGGAAAAAATAGGAGGATGAGGAGGGGTAGAAATAGGAGTAGATGCTGTCCTCTGCACATTGGTAAGGTGAAATGCACCAGCAGGGTAAGCTAATATAAAATACTAGCAGAATATTTTACTATTATATATAATTTAAAATCAAATATTATTGTTGTTGTTATTATTATTATTATTATTATTATTATTGGTAGTAGTATATGTAGTAATCTGAGTATTAACATTATCGTGTGCCATATTTGACAGAAATTGAGACCATTACAATTTAAGTCTGTACTTATTGACCCAAAGTCATGAGAGCAATAAGAACCAAACAAAATGGCTGACCACAGAGTTTACCCAGGAGGGGTTTCTCTGATAAAGCCATTTGGGAGGGGAACTCAACTCTCCACTTTGCCACTAAAGACTGCCATGTTTGTGGTGAGGAGAAAACTGTCTGTTTAGTTGTGATCTGCCTGCACGTCACTCGTAATCACTTTTCGGTTCTCACTCTGCGCCCACTTCTTTCCGCCGGGGGGAAACGGATTACTGTCCCGTCAAAGAGGACGGCCGCTGTATAAAAGCAATTACAGCGCGAGGAACGCGATAAGGATGTCCCCCGTATGTTCCCTAAGATGGCAGATGGATTCTTGTTGCCTTTGAGATGAGTGGCTGTTTACAACACGTTCACTCCGTGCCGTATGTGTTTCTCAACACGTGGATATGTGATACACTCCTGATTAGCTGTGTGACGACTCAAGAATACAGGGAAAGGGAAAATACACGTTTTCATAATAGGAACAGATGTCAATGAATTTGCGTCAAGTAAAAGTTTATTTGCTGTTCTGGAAACTAACGGGAAAGGCCTGTGAATGGGAGATACCTTCCCTCCTGATCCACTACGACTGTAACACACGACATATCACACACACACACACACACACACACACACACACACACAGAAACACGCACATACACACACACACACACACACACACACACACACACACACACAAACACACACACAAATACATAGGCAAATACACACACACACACACACACACACACACACACACACACATACAACACACACACACACACATGGAAACACACACATACACACACACACACATGTACACACAGACACGGCTCTCTTTTTTGATGTGATTTATCGCCTGATCCTGGTCTCAGGAAACTTGACAGTTTCTTTCATTTTTTTAAATATATTTTTCCCCTACACCACACCAAGGTCATGTGGGAGCTAGCCCCCCGCAATTGTATCCAGCTTCTTCCCTCTCCCTCCCTGCTTCCTTCCCTCCCCCCCTCCCCACCCATGTCTCTCCCTCCCCCTCTCCTCCTCCCTTTGTGTTTGATGGTACCATGTATCACCGCGTCCTCTCCATCGAACCCTTGGACGCCAACCCCACCCCACCCCCCCGTCCCCCTCTCCCCCGTCCTCTCCCCCTCCTCTCCCCAGACGCAGTCGCCTCCACTTCCGCCATCCTTCTTCATTCCCACTAACAATTTGGAGAATGAAATATTGATTTTTTAGTTAGATTCAAATGGGTTTTATTAACTTTGCATTGATAAATTGCCACCGCTCCCTTTATTTCTCTCACACACACACTCTCTCTCTCTCTCTCTCTCTCTCTCTCTCTCTCTCTCTCTCTCTCTCTCTCTCTCTCTCTCTCTCTCTATCTATCTTTCCCTCTTTCTTTCTCTATTTCTTTTTACCCAAGACCTGCTTCTCTAGAGTCATGCCCGAGGGAGGGCGGACGGACACACACACACACACACACACACACACACACACACACACACACACACACACACACACACACACACACACACACACACACACACACACACACACACACACACACACACACACACACACTTCCTGGACCCCTCTGGCTCAGTCCCCATGCCTACAGGCAGTATGGTTCAGCTCCAACATACTAACTCCAGACAAACTACATGTTTCTAACAGGAACAACCCCCCACAGGTCATCTGGACCACCTCTGTCAAACCTCTCCAAACTGTAAATTTTAAATATAGAATATTCCTCTGCACACACACACACACACTCTCCATGAGACATAAAGAGAGTGCAAACTACACAAGTCGGTTGTGAGTCGAGAGCTTAGCAAGAGGCCAAGAAACAACATCTTTATTGTTGCACCATCTCTTATGTATTAAAATGCAATGTAACACTATCGCTGTGTATCGCATATTTTTACATATTAGCTTCTCTGTCCAGGCTGGTGAACTAGATAACTCTCACCAGTCTGTAGAATATTCTAGATGTGTGTGTGTTTTTTTTTTTAATAAAGTTGCCGTCCTTACACACAAATAGTTATGTGTTCTCGAGATTCTCTGAAAAAAAGTTAAACAAATGTAATAGATTACCAGTCCTTTTCTCAGCAGCCTTCCTCTTTCTCTCTCTCTCTCGGTAGGTTTTAATATGAAAGCATGTGTCCTTACAGTCGAATGTGTTTCGCCCCTGTTTGGTTATGCATAGGCCTGCCACGCCTGACAGCCCGCTATTGGCTGAGCAGGGAGGCGTAAACAGGAAGTGGACTCCGTCCCCTCTGCTGTCTAATCCACCCATGGTATTACTGCCTGAGACCGCTGACACGAGATGGACACACTGGACAGGGGAGTCTCGCGGGACCGCCCCGTCCTGCATACAGTATGAAACATCACATACACACACACACTCTCACACACACTTACACACACTCCAACACTGGCAAACACACACACACACACACACACACGCACTCTCACATTCTCGCACACCGACACCGAGACAAAACGACATACACACACACATTGTCACACGCTGACACCGGCAAACACACATTTTATTTTACACAAAGCAACACCGACAGACACACACACACACTCACAGTCACACACTCACACACTCACAGTCACACACACATAACGGGCAATGCCATTTACATCCCCCCCCCCCTCCCATGCGTCTCCCTGACAGCGACACAATTTCCTGTTCCGTCTGGCCAGGTTTGGAATGCGAGGTTGGGACTGAAAGGTAATCTCGGGGCCCGTGGTTTCTTCCCATGGAGACTCCCCAGAGTCCTTCCCTCTTTCCCCCTGAAAAACGTTGCGCCGGCCTGGGTAATGTTTTATTTCAGAGGTCCTGGGTGTGGGACTCCAGAAAAAAAAAATAAAACCAACATGTGCCGCCGCACGATAGATATTTTATAAAGGGATTGCTTTAAGCATTACTTTAGGGATTTTTGAAGGGATTACTTGTTATTATTTTAGGTCTGACCGTACTCTGCTGGTGTGAATAAGTTTCCTACATGCCCCCCTCCCCTACGTCTGTGTGTGTGTGTGTGCTTGTCTCTTTGTGTGTGTATGTGCGTGTCTGTGTGTTGAAGTCTTGACGTGTGTATGTGTGTGTATATCTTTGTGTGTATAGTGTGCATGTCTTTGTGTGTGCAGTGTGGTGTGTGTGTGTGTGTGTGTGTGTGTACGTGTCTTTATGTGTGTATGTGTGTGTCTGTGTGTGTAGGTCGTGATGTGTGTGTGTGTGTCTGTGTGTGTATGCGTGTGTGTCTTTGTGTGTGTATTTATGCGTGTGTGTCCATGCCGTTGTGTGTGTATGTGTCTGTGGTTATCCAGGCATTGCAATATTGGAGGTCACGCTGATTATCCAGGAGAAAGAATGACAACATGTAGAATCTATGTGAAAATACACACACACACACACACACACACACACACACACAACTGATGTGATTTAAGTTGTGACAACAGATTCCACTACTGACAGATTTAACATGCTAACAATGACATGGAGATGCTCTCTCTCACAAACCCACACACACACACACACACACACACACACACACACACACACAAACATGATCTATTTTCCGCTGAGCACGTGTGTGATGGAGAGTGACACTTTCTCTATATAATCATGTCTGGAACCCATAAACTTTCACACACAGAAACACACACACACACACACACACATGAACAGATTTTCATAGATGGACATGCTAATAAGTAGCAATGGAACCTTAGGAATCATTTTCATAAAAGGATACGGAGTGGGTCCTGTTTGGTGTGCCGAGAGCTGTATGCCAATCACACAGTTCTCAGTCAGCGTAACCTGGGTAAACAAAGGGTTAACCCCGCGCGGATCAATGCTCCGGAGGTCCATATGAATATACCGTCACCTCGCCATATCCTACGCACAGCATACATGTAGTGCACACTCCATAACCTCAGAGCCCGGTTGTTATAGATTTGTCAAGGTGAAGTATGCACGTCGGAGCCCTCCACCCCCTCGCTGATCGATACCGAGAAGAACGGCCCCCCGCGCTGCGACAAGATTATAAAGCAAGCGCGGGCTGACAGGGCTACATATAACGGCCTCGCCTCGCGCTAGCGGGATGGCTTAACGATAGCGTGACCTTCGTTAGCCACCCCCCCCACCCCCCCCCAATGCTACGACCCCGCACCCTTCATCCTCCGCCTGGGCTGGTGGACCATCAGGGTTAGAGTCCTATCTAGATAGAGAGGAGTGCGTTAAGTGGAAGCCCCCCCCCCTCCCCCCCCCCCCCCGCCTATCTACCCCCCCTACGACATGTAGATAACCTTGTGTTATTAACGGGCCTGATGGACAATCAATACGGCGCTGCCCGGAGGCTGGAATTGGGAGCGACCAGAAGTCCTTCACCTAGATAAGGATCTGCGCTCGTCCTCCGCCCATCACCCTTCGCTCCCTGGGGTAACGCCAGACCCCCCGTACAGCGCCCCCGTGCCCCCTCCTCCGTCCCCCCCTGCAAACACTTGATCCCCAATAGCTTGGTTGACAAGGGCGCTTTGCATATTAAACACAATAAACATCAACCGTTTATCACTCTGAGGAGATGGAAATATGCATAATACACCACACTTTACATAAAGTAATTTAGCCGGTTGGGAATTCAAAGATAGCAAGATGGACCAAAATAGCACTATATACAAGAGAGCTGTCTGATTGGTGGAGGAGCGTCACACTTAATTTAGTGATATGAGTAGACCATGATTTTTGAATATTTCCATCTTATTTTTTTTTATGATCTATGCAATGTGAAAATGGGCTGATCAAAACCAGGGCCCCTCCACACTCAGCGCTGTCACGGTGACACAATAAAGACCCTTCCTCCCTCTCTCCTCCCTCCTCCTCCTCTCCACCCATCCCCACCGGCCCTGTCATTGACAATGCCACAGTTTGAAAAGGAGCGCACCTTAACTACAACTCGCGCTGTCAAAACGCACCCCGGATATGAGGACCTGTCATTGTTTGAGAGGTGGTCAAAGTTAGCCCATGTGACGCGTTCAAACACAGACTCAGTGGCGCTCCGCGGAGTGCTGGGCGTGATGGTGGTGTTGGTGGTGGTGGTGGTGGGGGGGGGGGGGGGGTGGACCCAGTTGGCCAGGGACAACGAAGGCTTCCCTCTGAGGGACTAGGCACACTAACTAGGTATTTCCAAAAAGGACACGCGACCGCACAGCGAAAGCACAGCCTTGTTAAAGTGTTAAAGGAGTAGTTCAATATTTGGGATGTTTAACCTTCTATTTCCATGTCCCCCAAAGTTGTTGCATAATACATTTATATGTAAAAAATAAATAAAAACTACCTGGACGAGTTTGACAAAGCCCTGCGAGACATGGAAATAAGGTCAACAGTCCACAATGGTCACGTTAATGTTAGTGGATGAACATAGTTTGTTCTCCATACTTTTATTTAGAAGAAGATTTTCTAGAGAGACCCAGTTGACTATGTTTGTCTGGGGGGACAAGATATCCCTCTCTCGCAGTTCCCTCCCTCCCTCTCCCTCCCTCTCCCTCCCTCTCCCTCCCTCTCCCTCCCTCTCCCTCCCTCTCCCTCTCCCTCCCTCCCTCCCTCCCTCTCCCCCCTCTCCCCTCCCTCCTCTCTCTCTCCCCTCTCCCTCCCCCCTCCCCCTGAGCTCGCTGTCCCCAGTGGACTCGTCTGAAGTCGATGATGAGCGCAATGATGATGATGATGATGAGGAGGAGGGTTTAACGCACCGCTCCCTTCCATCTGTCTCTCCTTTCTCCTCCTCTGTTTGTCCCTCTCTTTCTTCCTCCCTCAGACATGGCTTGGATTCTCAGTCTGAATGCTGAGGCCATCTCCTCAGGGGTTCTGGACAAAATGTTTAAGAGTCCTTTTAGGTGTCACGTTACACCCTGAGAAATATGTAGCCTCACACTTTGTTACATGGCCGGGAATGCACACACACACACGCACACACACGCACACACACACACACACACACACACACACACACACACACACACACACACACACACACACACACACACACACACACACACACAAGCATTGAACAACCCACCACAAGCAAACGCTGACCCCTACACTAACCTTGACCTTTCACGTTGACCTCAAGGTTTCCAAAGGAACATCAGTGTGTTTTCCATCTCTCCACAGATTTCTAAAAGTCAGCAGGCTCTGAGTGCCGGGATGCTAAAAGTGTGTTTGTGTGTGTGTGTGTGTGTGTGTGTGTGTGTGTGTGTGTGTGTGTGAGATATAGCTGTCATCTCCATGACATTGGCGTTCCCTCGTCACTACTGAGGGCACTTGTGTTTTTACGTCCGTCCAACAGACCTGAGATCAGCCTGGGGGATATAGAGCGTGTGTTAGACAGCAACGATTAACACAAGAAAAATATACAAAACAAAAACAAAGTAAATGCATACGGTCGCGCGTGGTGAGCTCAGATTCTGACAGACGGGCGGGTTCTGAAGAGCACGTTCTCCGTCTGCCTTCGGGTGAATGTAGGCGTGTGTCGGACATAGTCACCCGCCAGGAAAACAGGCGACACGTTGACCCCTCGTTGACCCCTCTGTTTGAGGAGTGTGTTTGGAGCAGGTGTGTTTGTTTTAGGCACCAGGGAGGGGCCAGCCGGTCGGTCACATGCTTCAGCAGAGGGAGCCGATTGGCTGGGCGTGCAGGGTTGACACCTGCGGAAGGAGAGAGAGAGAGAGAGAGAAAGGAGACAGAAAGGAGAGCGTGAGAGAGAGAGAGACAGATATCAATGTGTGGTTTTGAGAAAGGCATAGAAATAAAGAGAGAGAGAAAGAGAGGGAAAGAGCGTTAGTTTGCATGTGTGTGTTTGTGTGTGTGTGTGTGTGTGTGTGTGTGTGTGTGTGTGTGTGTGTGTGTGTGTGTGTGTGTGTTTGCATCCAGCTCGCTGACAGTCAGACCTCCCGGCAGAGCTTGACAGAAGTCGCCCGGTTGAGAAGGTCCCGGGGGCTGTCGGGCGGCGGCGTGCCCAACCCAGAGCTGCTGTTCCTGGGCCACGGCGCCGGCCAGCTCCCTGGAGGGAGATCCCGGCCTGGTTGTCAGCCCTGGATCAGTGGCTGAGCCTCGGTTCAGGAGAGGGACCGGCCAGGGGGAGAGGAGGCAGGGTGGCCCTGGGACGGGATAGTGTACTAGAGGCTGTTTGTTAAGGGGTTCCATTAATGCCAAAATATTGCTTTGCCTTTGTCGATGGCTATAGCGCCGGCTTTGCGCCCGGATCACACGCAAACGCAACAGACAACAGCGATGGAAACATATCGCTAGTGGAAGACTGTGTGTAACAATCAGCGTAGTCAACGCCAAAAAAAACAACGCCATAGGCATCGCAGTTTCCACAGAAATTGTAGCCCTGTCTAGTTCCTCATATCTCACTATTTATTCTTATAAATAAATATTTGAACACTTTGCACCTGACCACTTTTGCCATATCTGGTCAGATGCCAAACTACATTTTGTTGTCTTAGTACTTGTACTCTGTGCAATGACAATAAAGTTGAATCTAATCTAATCTCATAGTGCAAGGGTCCATGGGAAATCAAAGTTGTTCCGGGTTAAAACAAGGACACATAAAAATCCAAAGCAAGCATTACAAACATTACAGTTTTTTACAATCGCTAACATACTTTTGTCCAATCTGTAGACACATTTTCCAAACTCTAAACACAATAAGCACAACATCCCCCTTTGTGGACGATACCATTAGCACATTCTGTGTTGTTTTCAAACAATATACAATCAATTAACATGTTTCTAAAATGCTTTAATTTACTTTTCATACAAGTTGACCCAATACCAAAAGGATGGCTCTTTCTTGACTTATTTACAAATGATTTCACACAGCGTGCCAGAAATTAAAGTACAATGTTCAAAACTTTAAATACAGTATAAATTCTGTACTTCTGTGACAACAGCAGCTCAAAAGCTATGATGAAACATCTGATAAGCATTTTGGAATGAACATATCATTGAAACATTGGAAAATAGCTGATTTACTGTACATTGTGCAAAGTAAACCAACCACATCTGATTCCAAATGTCAATCAAAAACATTGCCAGGTTACTAAAGTTATTTCAATGACATACTGTACATACATACATATACAGTTACAGTTGTTTACAATTGCTAACCCACTTTTGTCCAATCTGTAGACACGTTTGCAAAACTCTAAACACAATAAGCACAACATCCCCCTTTGTGTACGATACCATTAACACAATACGTGTTGTTTTCACACAATATACAATCAATTAATATGTTTCTAAAATGCTTTCATATTCTTTACATACAAGTTGACCCCTCGTTGACCCCTCTGTTTGAGGAGTGTGTTTGGAGCAGGAGTGTTTGTTTTAGGCACCAGGGAGGGGCCAGCCGGTCGGTCACATGCTTCAGCAGAGGGAGCCGATTGGCTGGGCGTGCGGGGTTGACACCTGCGGAAGGACAGAGAGAGAGAGAAAGGAGACAGAAAGGAGAGCGTGAGAGAGAGAGAGACAGATATCAATGTGTGGTTTTGAGAAAGGCATAGAAATAAAGAGAGAGAGAAAGAGAGGGAAAGAGCGTTAGTTTGCATGTGTGTGTGTGTGTGTGTGTGTGTGTTTGCATCCAGCTCGCTGACAGTCAGACCTCCCGACAGAGCAAGTTATTTCAATGACATACATACATACATGTACAGTTACAGTTGTTTACAATTGCTAACCCACTTTTGTCCAATCTGTAGACACATTTGCAAAATTCTAAACACAATAAGCACAACATCCCCCTTTGTGTACGACACCATTAACCCAATACGTGTTGTTTTCACACAATATACAATCAATTAACACGTTTCTAAAATGCTTTAATATTCTTTACATACAAGTTGACCCAATACCAAAATGATAGATCTTTCTTTTCTTATTTACAAATGCTTTCACACAGCGTGCCAGAAATGAAAGCACAATGTTCAAAACCTTAAATACAGTATAAATCCTGTACTTCTGCAACAACAGCAGCTCAAAAGCTATATTGAAAAATCTGATAAGCATTTTGGAATGAAGATATCATTGAAACATTGGAAAATAGCTGATTTACTGTAAGTTGTGTTACATAAACCAACCACATCTGAGTCCAAATGTCAATAAAATGCATAACTAGGTTACTAAAGTTATTTCAATGACATGGACATACACAGTAAATAGGGGACTTTTTGGATAGATTTTGTTCAATGTGGATACAGAACAACACACAGGAGAGGTTATGGAAAAATAATATCTGGACAAGGGAAAGGAATAGTGGGACAAGGGAGAGCACCAGGGAGATGAGTAGCTTGACCAGGCAGAGGAGGAGTTGGAACAGGACAATGGTGAAGGAGAGGTAGGGCTGAGGAGTAAGAATGTGTGGTGGTGTCAATGCATAGGAAGAGCTGTTGTCCCTGATATAATACTGTAACAGCCACCATCATAGACCACGTCATACAGTAAACCATGGTATATCACTGAGAGAGGCTAGTGAAAGAGTCCAACCTACTGTAATATTAGACAGTCAGCCATGGCTTCCATTAACAAGGGTTTGTCTTCTTCTAGCATTACTGTTGATTTGTCTCACAGTTACTGTAGGCCACCAGTCTGAATGCAAATATTTTCCTCCTCTAAAGAACCTTTTTATTGCTCACTGCCAGCAATTTCATGTTGCTAATAATGTTTTACAGTGGCAAATCTGTCTTTTTTTTTTACTGTAGGCCTACCTACGTACATTCTATAAAGTAAAGATGACTAATTCACTGTTAGATAGTATGTGCCAAAAATGCACACATTCAACCCTCAAACATGAAGTGGTTCACAGTAAAAGCAAAGTGAATTATAAAAAAACTTCAATTCATACTGTCTACTGAATGCAGGTAGAACTGAAACATGAAAAGTAATGAAGTTTTTGAAAAGCAATCAAATGTTAGTGTTTTGAAAGTGGTTGTGTTACGATTGACCATGTTTCTCATGGATAGAAAACATCTGCTACTGTTTTGAACTGTAGAGTCTGTATTTATTTAACAAAATGCGGTTTTGAGCAGAAAATGTAGTATTTGGCTAATTGTGTGTTGTAGGTGTGTTGCTGTGTTAAGAGTTTTGAAAAAGTATGTTAAGTATAGGTCAACGCTTGTTTGCGATTGTAAAAAACTGTAACTATTGTCCTGCCACACACACACACGCACACACACACACGCACGCACACACACACACACACACACACACACACACACACACACGCACATACACACACACACACACACACACACACACACACACACACACACACACACGCACACACACAGAGACACACACACGCACACATATGCGCATGGTATCAAAGATGTGTGATTGATTGTTGATGGCACAGCAATATCCTCAATGATCACGAGGTGCTTTAGAAAGTTTCAAAATCATCTATAATCATTTGTGAATGTGTAAACTTACTGTATCACAAAGTTTGACTATATCCAAGTACTCCCCCAAAACAATACTATCAGGGCTGCCCATAAGGGGGTATAAAGGGAAAAGCTTTCTGGGGCCCAGCCGCTAGGTGGGCCCATGGAGGACAGCAATAAATAATTATGTTCATCCTAAATACAAGCTATGATAACCACATTTTATTTTGAACCAAAATATTCAGTACTTATTTACGTAAACAACAAAACTGAACATTGTATTTGGTGTTGATTTAGTCAAATTTAGCCTGCTTCATAATGAAAACCCTCTCTCCAGAAAATGTTATGCATATTTTTTTTTGTACTCAACCATGTGTGTGTGTGTACCTGTGCCTGTGTAGCCCCTGTCACTGAGTAAGTCTCTCTTGGTTTACATGTGTTTAGTATGATAGAGAGCATACATGCATTGATATGAACAGATTTGGGGAGGGCCCGTTCACTAGACCTTTTCAGGAGCCCAGCCATTTCTGTGGGCGGGCCTGGGAATCTATCTATATATAAATTGTTGAATTTAATTTTCTTTGGCAGACCTTATGATTTGTGCATATGAGATAATGTAATACCCCATTTTTCCTCCCGACTCTTTGGGTGTTTGATTGTGTGTTTTTGTTTGACTGTGTGTTGTGTGTGTGTGTGTGTGTGTGTGTGTGTGTGTGTGTGTGTGTGTGTGTGTGTGTGTGTGTGTGTGTGTGTGTGTGTGTGTGTGTGTCATTTCAGAAGCACCTAAAGTGGCATTCTCTGCTGGTCTGCATGACATAGGACATTTCGGACCCTTTGACAATAATGTAAAAATAGTCTTTAAGGAGGTTCTGATTAATGTTGGCAACGCCTACAATCCCTCTTCAGGTACTGGAGAAAATACATTGATTTACATGTTTTTTTTGTACTGCACTTTAAAAAAGGCATAAACAAATGTTTACCAAACCAATGTAGCTATTGTCATAAGATGGCCAATACACAAAATATATCAAATGAAAATCATAAATATTGCAAATATGAAGCATATATAGTAATTCCATCCATCCATTAGCTTTACCGCTTATCCTGTACAGGGTCACGGGGGGGCTGGAGCCTATCCCAGCGGACACAGGGCGAGAGGCGGGGTACACCCTGGACAGGTCGCCAGTCTATCAATATAGCCTTTGTATCTGCATATATAGTAAACATTTGTAATTTGGTTTTAAGGCCAAAGGTTGATCACAGTTTACAAAAAAAAGCAGCAATATGTTAGTTAGCTGAGGACGATGTTTACATGCAACTGCAATGATAAGGTAAGAATTAGGCCTACTAAGCCATACAAACACATGTTTCCAAACAGTTTCTAATTCAAATCTGAAAATAATAAGAGCAATGGAATAATTCCTTATACCATCATGGAAGATGTCCCCAACTTTACTACTATGGCTGCTGCTACTTCTACTGCTACTATTACTCCTACTATTACTGCTACTATAATTGCTAATAATATTACGTTATAATAACAATGTTTGAATTTGCTCTGTTACAGGTATCTTCACAGCACCAGTGCCTGGAATCTACGTCTTCCATTTTACCATTCTAGGTTCGGGGGGAAACTGGATGGCTTTCAACCTCTACCACAATCATATAAAAGTTTTACACAACTCTGGGTCTGCAAATCACGCATCATTGTCTAACAATGTAATTCTGAAATGAATGCCCAAAGATGTCGTTTATATGACTCTGCATTGTAGATACAGAGTGTACGATGATGGCCAAAAGCGCTGCACTTTCAGTGGCTTTCTGCTTTACCCCGAGGGGCAAACTCCGGAGGCTTAATCTTTTCTGTCAAGGAATGATTTCTATAAATTACACTTTCTTAAATAA
>JAPMUY010011088.1:12500-25000 GCA_026901105.3 Galaxias olidus | reverse complement strand
TGTGTGTGTGTGTTTGTGTGTGGGTTGGTGGGTGGATGAGTGCGTGTGCATGTGTGTATGTTGATCACTCACTATCCCTCAGGTTGTGGCATACATAAATATACTTTGCAGCAAGGTTTGCCACATTATTATCCTCTCCTAGGAGAGCTCTGAATTTGTAGTTGTCATTTAATTTATTAAAATTTGGTATTAGTACTTCAAATTTGGGAAAGTATTGCTGTCTTGTGTTTTTTCACATGTTAAAAGGAAGTGCATCTCTGTTTCAACCTCAGCTGTCTTGCAGTGACCACATATCCTTTCCTCTTTTTGAAGCCATGATTATTTAAATCTCCCTTTTTTCGATTGCCAAATGGTGGTCACTTAGCCTGTACTTGGTAAGGATCTGCCTCTGCTTAATATCTCTGACAGTGGAGAGATATTCAGCCAATTTCTATTCTCTGTTTAGGGAATGGTAACAGTCTAATCTGCTTTGAGTTTTAGTTTCTTGATTCCAATGTTCCAAATAGGACTCTTTGCTTTATTTGATAATTCGATTGACACTAAATTGTATCTGTCTGGCGAAAGCAGTGTTAGTGTGAGTTAATGGATGGATGGATGGACTAAATTGTATTTCTAAAGCAGTGTTAGTGTGAGAGTGTATGATGATTAGTCAGTCTCAGCACCAACTGGCTGAGGGGACTCTTCTTAGGGTTCAGTTCTTGGGTTTTGAGTGCTTTAAAGTGAAGCGAGACTTCAGGACTAGATCTTAGATGCATCAGGAAATTTAGCGCTCTATTTTGAATGCTTATCATCAACGGAAACCGGCCTAATTCTGCCCTGCATGCCTTTGTTGGTGTTTTTCTTTGGACATTTAAGATATTTCTACAAAATTCTGCATGCAGGGTCTCTGTTGGATGCTTGTTCCATCCAGGGTAGCTATGGTGACTGAGTGGACCCCATATTTCACTTCCATAAAGTGCAATTGGTTGAATTACACTGTCGAATATTTTATACCATATTTTGACTGGAATACTGATTTTATAGAATTTGCGTTTTATTGAATAGTAGGCTCTACGAGCTTTTTCTTTCAATGCATTCACTGCCATAGTGAAACTGCCTGATGCCGAAATTGTTAGGCCAAGGTAGACATAGCTCATTGTGTGCTATAGGGCGGTGGTTCCTAGATTGAACTGATGTCTTAGTTCCTGACATCTGGGCTTTTTTTGGAAGATCATGACCTGGGTCGTTTTCAGGTTTACTGCCAGGGCCCAGTTCTGGCAGTACTGTTCCAGCATGTCCAGGTGCTGCTGTAGTCCCTGTTCTGTTGGAGACAGCAGCACCAGGTCATCTGCATAGAACAGTGATTTGACTTCTCTATCTTGGAGAAAGAGGCCCGGGGCTGTAGATTGGTCCAGCTGTATTGCTAATTGATTAATATAAATATTGAACAATGTTGGACTCAAATTACAGCCCTGGCAGACACCTCTTCTCTGAGTGAAGAATTCTGTATGTTTATTGCCAATGTTTATTGCGCACTTGTTTTCCAAATACATAGATTTGATAAGATCATATACCGTGCCTCCTATACCACATTGAAGCAGTCGGTCATATGAACCTTCATGCCAAATAGAATCAAATGCTTTTTTGAAATCGACAAAGCAAGCAAATATTTTACAATTTTTTGACTGGTGCACATATTTTCCAATTAGGGTGTGCAGAGTGTGGATGTGATCAGTTGTGCAATGTTTTGGTAGAAAGCCAATTTGACTTTTGCTCAAGACATTGTGTTTGTTAAGGAAGTTTGTCATTCTTTTGTTTATAATGCTGCAAAATAACTTCCCCAGATTACTGCTCACACAGATGCCTCGGTAATTATTAGGGTCCAATTTGTCTCCACTCTTATAAATTGGGGAAATATGACCTTGGCTCCATATGTCAGGAAAGCAACCAGAGCTTAATACAATGTTAAATAGATATAGAATAGCATCCTGTAATGCAGGAGTGCTGAATTTGAGCATTTCATTTTTTATATTGTCTGGACCACAAGCCTTCTTTGTTTTTAGGGATTTCGTTTTTTCAGCCAATTCTTCACCTGAAATTGGGAAATCAAGTGGATTCATGTTATGTTTTATGGTGGATTCTAAATCATTGAGCTTTTCTATGATCAGGTTGTGACTTGGGTTAATTTCATGGGAAGGGATGTCTTTATAGAGACCTTCAAAATGTGTTTTCCAAATTGTGGTATTTTGAAAAGGCAAGGCCTGTTGTTTGGTAGTGCTCAAATTATTCCACATGTCCCAAAACTGATGAAAATCAATAGCATTTTCAATTTCTTCCAATGTTTGGTAGGTATAATTATTTTTTTTCTTTCTGATGATATGTTTATAGTGTTTTAGAGATTCATGATATTGCAGACGTATGTTTGGGTTGTCTGGATTACAATGTTTGAAGTTAGATAGTTTTCGTAAATTCTTTCTTGTGGTTTTACATTCATAATCAAACCATTTATCATTGAGCTTCTTTTTGGTGTGTTTCTTTGTATTCTTTAGAATACCACCAATCAGTGCTGCCTTCTGAAAGATCATGCCAATATCTGCAGTGGCTATGTTAACGCCATCCCTGTCAGATACATACTGTCTATTAATGAAATTAGATATCTCATTTGTAATATTAGGTGAGTTCAGCGCCGTAATGAATTTTTCTGGGCTGTCTGTTGCCCATCTATATGGCATTTTTAAATTGTACAACACACAAGGTTCGGTTGGTGCTTTATTGGGTTGTTCAAATATTTTTAGAAACACATTGATTTGATTATGGTCTGAAAGAGGAGTTTGCTGCCTGACAGTGAATGCATTGATAGTAGAGGGGTCCATGTCAGTGATTGCATAGTCAACTACACTAGACCCAAGAGCTGAAGAATATGTGAACCTCCCCATACAGTCCCCTCTGATCCTACCATTAAGAATGTACAGGCTTAAGGCTCGACAGAGAAGCACAATCTCTTTTCCACTTTTGTTTAGAGTACTGTCAAGGCTGTTTCGTTGAGTGATAGTTGGTGTGGTATACAAGGTGTTTTGACCAAATACATGGTTGTTTCCATGTGGGTTTATTAAATCAGATTCAGACCCTGTTCGTGCATTCAGGTCTCCACACAGCAGCACACTTCCCTGGGCCTGGAAGTGGCTGATCTCTGTATGTAGGTTGCTGATCAGCTCTTCATTATAATAGGGGGATTCCTGTGGGGGGATGTAAATAGCACAGAGGTATATATCTTTCTCTGCTATTCCAGTCAACCTCAACCATTCATGAGATTGCCCCCTCTTAACTGTTGCGATATGGCTGTTACGGTCTTCCTTGTACCACACCACTACTCCACCAGAATGTCTGCCTCTATGTACTGCGCTGTGTTTTACAGAGGGTACTAAGACTTCATGATAACCTGAGGGACAGTGAGTGAGCATGTCTTTATGACACCATGTTTCTGTTAGTATGATAATGTCAGAGTTTTTAATAGATTTGAGGAATTCAGGGTCTTCACTCTTCAAACCAAAGGCTGATGAGTACAGACCCTGGATGTTCCAACAGCTTATCTGGAATGAACGCATTTAAATGTTCAAAATTAATCTATTTGGTGAGACAGATAACATGTTGAAAACGTACATGTACCTATAGATATATATACAGTATATATATAACATATATGCCTGTAGAATATGTGGATATACACATACCTTACATGTATATACATACAAACCTATCTACACATTTCTTTCTTTCTTTCTTTCTTTCTTTCTTTTTTTTACAATATTTGATTACAAGAAGCACAGATAGAGGAAGCGAGAGAGGGAGAAAGAGAGGGATAGGACAGAGATGAGTACAACAGAGAGAAGTGAGTGGGTAGAGAGATGTAGGTTGGTGATGGGGTGTAGCTTAGCTGATCAGAAGGCGGGAGCACAGGGTGAACAGCATGTTCCTGATCTCTCCCAGCTCTGATGTGGCAGGGGGACGGGCTGGGGCTGCAGGCTGGGCCAGGGCTGTGGCGTAGCTCTGTTGTCGTTGGGGGGAAGGCGGTCTCGAGGTGGGGGTGGTGATGGAGGGGGCTTTACTCTATGCTTCAATGTGGGGTGGCGGAAGTTGCGGGGTAAATAGGAGGGGACAGGGGGCCGTTGAGCAGGAGGACCCCGGCTATTACCATGTTTTCCACTGGCTGGAGGGATGAACCTTGGGGCTTGGGGAGGAGGGGGTGATGCTCTGTAGTAGCCCCTGGTGCTCACACTGAGAGAGGGGATGAAAGGACCGCGTCCCAGGGCTACGTCCTTTAGGGTCTTTGCAAATGTCTTCACCCCCTCTCTGTGGAGGTGAAGGCCATCATGAAGGTCCCAGGTTCCTATGGTCACACACACACACACACACACACACACACACACACACACACACACACACACACACACACACACGCTCACAAACATGCACGTGCACACTCACCCTTAACACGCATAAACATACACTTAACATGCACACAGACATTGATACACCACACATCATCTCTCTCTCTCTCTCTCCCTCGGTCTCTCTCTCTTTCCCTGTCTCTATCTCTCTCTCCTGTCTTTGTGATGTCTCATTTAGTCCACCTCTTCCTTTTTCTACGTGTCTTTTGTTTCTACTATTTCTCCGTACATCTCTGCCTTTCCCTGTCTTAACAGTTTGCAGGCTCAGAGATCGGATACAGACAGTCACAAAATGCTGCAGTTACGCCCGTTACATCTGCAATGAGCCAGCGATTGTGTCTGTCTAAGTGCACTGTGTATGTGTGTTTGTAGGTGCTTGTGTGTGTGTGTGTGTGTGTGTGTGTGTGTGTGTGTGTGTGTGTGTGTGGGCAACATCTGGCATCTGATCTGTGAGAGAAAGCAGAGTTCTGTGTTTTAACGTATATCTGGAGGCAACAGAGAAAAGCGCTCTGATCTACCATCAGAATATTAACCCCTACTGTCTGCTCAGCACTGCAAGGAGAGGCAGAAGGAGACGGAGAGGAGAGGAAAGGAAAGAAGAAAAGGAGATCATACTAGGAGAGAAGGAGAAGGGGGGAAACTGGTCAGACAAATTAGGCTAGCAAATCAGGAGGGGTTAAGGAAATAAATAAATAAATAAATAAAGAAAGAAAGAAAGAAAGAAAGACAGAATTACATACACACTCTCTCACATAACCCACACACCCTTACACTCTCTCTCTCTCTCTCTCTCTCTCTCTCTCTCTCTCTCTCTCTCTCTCTCTCACACACACACACACACACACACACACACACACACACAGAACTCTCTCCCACACTCCGTTTACCCCGACTCTGACCTTCAACGACCACTGAGTGTTCCACAGGAAGTTGGACAGGAAGCCAGATCAAAGGAGCCAATCAGAGTTGGGGAGGTTTAGTGTCAATGCCGACAGTCTTTGTAGGTTGGAGTGACTGATGTGCTGTGTAAGGGGTTCTGATTAAGACTAACGACCTCTGCCATCTTACCATGGGCCTGCCGAGGTTGGGACCGGTGGAATGTTGGCTTTACCGACTTGAAGAATCACTTAGCAAAGGGCAAAGATACAAAAAGAGGGAAACAATAATATATATCGGAGGACAAAAAATCATATACAGTATAGATCAAAAAAACTTGGTTTTCGAGAACCTTTAATACAATTGATTCCTAAACTAGCAAATCCTGTAACCATGTTCAATTACATATTGTTCATAGTACCTGTAGGCACCATACTTGTAACCTAAAGGTTCCATATAGCACCAGATATCAGCCCGGTATGGTTCCATATAGAACCACATATGGTTATAAGAGGAACCATGTGTGAACCCTATACAGTATTATTAGGCACCATACTTGTCTCCTAATGGTCCCATATAGCACCAAAATCTCCATATAGAACCACGTCTTCAGCCCCGTAGTTAAACCTTAGATGGTTCTATGTAGCCCTGTATTAGAACCGCAAATGGTTCCAAGTTACTCCATATAAAAAAAAAAAAAAGGTTCTATGTAGCCCGTCCGTCTGTCCTCTTCTCTGGTCTCTCCCTCAGTTTATTCTTGTATCCATGAGAGTAATGGAGACATTTCACACACACACACACACACACACACACACACACACACACACACACACACACACACACACACACACAAACACAGACACAACCCCCCCCCCCCCCACACACACACACACACTCACACGCACGTACAATTGACAATAATAGAAGCCTGTGCAGGATGACACACTCAAGTTGACAATCATTGAACTAGACAGACGTGATGCAGCATCCTGGATTCAGCAGCTTAGAAACATACACACACACACACACACACACACACACACACACACACACACACACACACACACACACATATGCTCACAAACATGCACATGCACGTGCACACTCACCCTTAACATGCATAAACATACACTTAACATGCACACAGACATTGATACACCACACATCATCTTAAAACACAAAGCTTACCAAAGAAAAGAAGCACTTGGATACATAGACACACACACACACACACACACACACACACACACACACACACACACACACACACACACACACACACACACACAATGATAGTACATCATCGGCTCTATTCACAGTGAGATGATTCCATTTGCAGCCACTCAGACTTCTGATGGTCTTATCTGGAGATGAAGGCTGTCTCTGGAAGCAGAGCAGGATAGTGTGTGTGTGTGTGTGTGTGTGTGTGTGTGTGTGTGTGTGTGTGTGTGTGTGTGTGTGTGTGAGAGAGAGAGTGTGTGTGTATCCGTTTGAGTGTCAAAAACACAATCACGACCAGAACAACTTCAATGAGTCAAATTACAGTAAATGTAGACGTGGAGAGAGAAATTGAGATTGAAAATAGGTGTTATTGAAGGAAACATCTCACTCAATATGGGGGGGGGCAACAGAGAAAGAGAGATAGAGTGGGAGAGAAAGCCTGAGGGAGAGAAAGGGAGACAGAAGGGGGAGAAAGGGAGGGAGAGGGACAGAAAGACTGACAGAGAGAGCATGTGAGAGAAAGAGAGAGTGGGAGAGAGAGAATGTTTAAAGGAAAAGTTGAAAAAAAGAATAGGGAGGGACTGGGAGAGAAACATTTACATGGATGGAAGAAGAGAGAGAAGAGGGGAGGGAGAGAGAGAGAGAGAGAGAGAGAGAGAGAGAGAGAGAGAGAGAGAGAGAGAGAGAGAGAGAGAGGGAGGGAGGGACAGGGAGAATGAAAGAGAGAGAACGAGAGGACGAGAGCAAGAAATACGAGCAGCAGGGAGGACGGTGATGGGGGGATGGTGGCGAAAAACGATGAAGGGTGACGCAACGGACAATCTCCCGACAATTAAAAGGAAGCAAAACAAAACATAAATTTGGATATTGCGTTTATTTGAACTACCACTCAAATATGCGCGGAGCGGGTGCTTTTAATTAAAAGATAAATCTGTGTGACACTCCGCTTCCCACTTAATTATTCAAGACTGTGAAATAAAAAAATAATAAAAATAATAAAGCCTATTAAAAATGCCACACTCTGCATTTTCCTATTAATAGTAAAAGGCACTAATACTCAGAGCATCATTTCTCTGACAGAGGGATATTTGTTTATTGTTGTGGTCTCTCGTTTCTTTGTCTCTTAAATTCTCAACTTTCATAGTTGTTCTTCATAACTAAACATAAAAACAACAAAAACGCGTGAACGTTTGGACAGTTATACGACACAAAACGTGTGAATGTTGTGTGAATTTTAGTTTGTGGGATCTTTTTTTTGGTGTGTGTGTGTGTGTGTGTGTGTGTGTGTGTGTGTGTGTGTGTGTGTGTGTGTGTGTGTGTGTGTGTGTGTCTCACAGGAGAGCCAGTCAGCTGCTAGGTCAAGCATACCTTCACACGTATAAATGACAATGGAAATCCTAGCTAGCGACGACTCGTACCCCGTTGTTTTAAAGCACGACTGATGTCACGTAGAGTTGACCTAAAACGAATACACCGAGTCTTTTGTGGAGAGAGGAGTTTTTTTCTCCGAAGGTGAAGGGGTGTTGCCGGCAGAAATCTTGACTTGTCACCCCAAAATCTTCCCTGGCTATCTCATTGGAGCTCATGGTTTTTCAGAAAACCCTCCTATTGGCCGAATGTTGTGATCGTTATGCAGGTGGAAGAAGAAGAAGAAAACAGAAGCGCTGTGACCTTATTTGGTATTTACTTTCCGCTGTCGCCTACTGAAAAAGGACTCCTTGTGTACTTAATTGGTGACCAATTAGTAAAGCGATTTCAGTCCTTGGAAAAAGAAAGTGCAAAAAAATAGATACAATCGAAGAATTACAATCATACACGAGACGAGACTTTGGATTTCAGAGGTAGAGGTTTTATTGCGTAGAACTGAAGGAATGTCAATGCCTCAAAGACTTCAAAACCTCTATATTTATAATCAACTCAATAAAATAAAAAAACAGCTCTTATTTTTATTAATATTCTATCAAACATGATGTAGATATATAAATAATGACTGACATTTTTTTAAATGTTTGTTTTTTAAATACAACATGGTGTACAACTTGTACTATAAGGGAATAATCAACAAATGATCTCTCCTTTCCAATCCTCTCATCAAAAGTATAAATATTTTTCATTTAGGAATGTGGACAGTAACTCAATCCTTCTACATCAAGCACCTAGGCTTCAGGTTTTACAAATTCAGTCTGCTACTTCTTATTTATCTAAACAAATACATGGCGAGGATAATCAGAGGATAACGGAGAAGAGGCATGGCAACACTTTCACAGAGAAATAGTAACAAAATCATTTATTTTTTTACATAAACCAAATGTATTGTAATATTGCCAGATAAAGTCTTAGATTTTTTCCCAATGGTGTCTTCCTTAGGTTTTGTTTTCTCCATATTACTGTTTGTGACCCATGTTTATATTTCTGTACAGTTAAATTGCAAGGAGTCGTGTTAAGTGTGTGTCTGTTGCGTTGTTGCATTCGTTGTATGAGCAGACCTTGTGACATAGTGCCCACACCCAGTCCAGTCAGAGGGAATCATTAGCACCAGGAAAAAGGATAAACACTTCCATTCTTTAAAATGTTACTCCTGGGTTTGTTTCCTCAGTGAAATAAGGCGGACATGTTTATACTTTCCATTCACATACACACGCAAACACACACACTAACACCCACACACACACACACTCTCACACACACACACAAACAGGACAGATGTACCGTAGGAAACTGTCCCTGTCACCATATCAGTGCACTGAAACCCTGAAGGGTCAGACTACACTCCACCAGCAGCTGTATGTTGAAGGGTACAACAGAGTTAGAGAGCAACCGTTAAACGAATACAATTGAAAGGCATTTAAAAACAGAGCAAAAATAATGACACAGTAAATTATGACCTAATACGATTGGTATTGGATGGTGAAAATAGCAAATAATATCAAAAGCGTAATCATAATTACAACAACATAATACTATACTACTACTACTACTACTACTACTACTACTACTACTTATAATAATATACATTTTAATAAAACACATAATAATAATTTAATAATTTCAATGTGGTTTGGGAAAACACAATACTTTTTGTAACGTTTCTAACTTTCAAACAAACTTTTATTTTCCTTTTCCTTTAAACCGCCCTCCATCCTTCTGTCTTTCTCTATTTTCATCAACCTTTTCATCCATCTTTACAGGCTTTCTCATATTCCTCTAAGTATGTTCACTGTGTGTGTGTGTGTGTGGGGGGGGGGGGGGGGGGGGGGGGGGTGGTGTGTGTGTGTGTGTGTGTGTGTGTGCACTTGTATTGTTTGGTGGCAAAACCCCTTAAGGCAGAGCTGTATCATAAGACTGGGTTTTAAGACTTCAGCCGTGTGTGTGTGGGTGTGTTTGTGTGTGTGTGTTTGTTCATCCATGTCCATGTGTGTGTTTGTGAACACATACTTTCTTAAAGTCCGGATCATTTCTCTTTATCAGAGCAACATTAAAAACTTCCCTCTGCCCCCAGCTTCCTCCAAAGTGCTATAACAATACAATATTAAGCCCCCCCCCCCCCTCCCCCCGAGACCCCACAGTACAAACTTCATACACTTTTTCCCCCTTTGAGCAGCTTGATTTCATCTAATCACAATCACACGCTTGCCTAATCGGTTTTCCACAGCAACATAACCTAAATACAAAAATAATAACATGCCAGCTTAACACCTTATTTTTATATCCAAAGAAGGTCTCATCTCAAAATGAAAGAAAACAACAAAAAAAATTTCAAACACTTGATGTAGAAAATTTACTTTTGCACACATTATTTCGGCAGAGAAAGGTTGGAAATGATTATCTACAGTACACAGGAAGGACTTAAGAGGAAGAGGAAGATCAAGCTCAACAAGAACTTCCTCCTTAGGGATAAGACGATGATGCTGCTTCATTGGATTAAAGAGTCCATTTCATCTCGGAATTACCTAGCCGGTTTTAGGGTTTTGATACTAAATATTAATACATGTATGTACAATAATATGTTGGTTTTGTATTAAATATTGATACATCAATATGTGTTGGTTATAAATATGAGAAAGGCTTGCAACAGTAAAGGCCTTCCTCTGTGAAGAAACTGATCACAATCATCATCATTATAGTCATCTATGTTTTCTTATGTCGTAGTTTTTGTCATCACCATCATCATCATCATCATCATCATCGCAACAATGTCTTCCTTTCTCACTCAGACTTTCTTTCTCTCTCACCCCCCCATTCTGTCTCTCTCTCTCTCTCTCTCTCCCTCCCTCCCCTCTCTCTCTCTCTCTCTGTAAATGCCAGCCTCTGACTTTCTTTGTCTTTGACTCGTTTTGAGTCTGACTCTCTTACCCCATTCTCCCTCCTCTCTATCGCTCTCTCTCTCCCTCCCTCCCTCTCCATCCCTCACCCTCTCCCTCTCTCTCTCTCTCTCTCTCTCTCTCTCTCTCTCTCTCTCTCTCTCTGTCCTCCTAGGTGACCTCCATCTGTAGTAAATGTCAGTGATGGCAGCCACGCTGACTCTCCATGAGTCCATAATGAAGGCTTTAAATACACTCACCATCGATCTCCCCCTCTCTCACAGACCTCGCTGGACGGATCTGACTTCTTCTAGAAAGAGGTGGAGAAGTGGAGAGGGGGATGAAAAATGGAAGAAGGAGCAGGGGTTGAAAGAGGAGCATCTGGAGAGAGAGAGAGTGTAGCATCTAGGATTATGGGGAAGAGGAGAGAAAGACAGAGAGAGAGAGAGAGAGAGAGAGAGAGAGAGAGAGAGAGAGAGAGAGAGAGAGAGAGAGAGAGAGAGAGAGAGAGGGTAAAAGGAGGGAGTGGACTTGAAAGAGTCTATGACCAGTTGATGGAACTCAACTTGACCTCCTTCCAGACCAGCCCAGATTAGGTTACCACTCCGAGACACTGTGTGTGTGTGTGTGTGTGTGTGTGTGTCTGTCAGCGTATGAGTGTGTGTGTGTGTGTGTGTGTGTGTGTGTGTGTGTGTGTGTGTGTATGTCTGTCAGCGTATGAGTGTGTGTGTGTGTGTTTGTGTGTGTGTGTGTGTGTGTGTGTGTGTGTGTCGTCGAATTGATTTCCTCTATGATGACAGCTCCAGTCAGGCTGGCACCAATGCCCCTCCTCGCCCCTTTCCCCAACAGCCCTCCTCTTCCTCCCCCTCCGCCACTGTCACCGCCACTGACCCCAATGCACGCACACGCACACACACACACACACACACACACACACACGGTGGCGGCTGGTGTCGTGTTCAGAGTGGTGTGTGTTCTGGAGGGCTCATTCATCTTTTCCCCCTTAACGTCACTGAGTCGTTCACACAGATCATTTTTCTGATAAAAGCATTCTTTTTCGAAAGCGAGAGAGAGAGTAAACTCGCCAAAACGATTTCTCATAAATCCTTCGTATTTTCCTGCATTCCATGCCGTCAGCATCTGTCAATATTTGTCACAGGAAACAACTCTCTTCTCGTCCTCGTGTTAGGTATCAACCTTTCAATTCATATATCCCATCAAAAACGCTGCATCATCGCGTGATATTAAACAAAATACATATATACACACATGTTTAGTTTAATTTCCCCTCAGAACTAACCAGACATATGGATAAAGGACTCTTGTCCTGTTTTTATTCCAAAAGTTTCATCTTGTATTAATTTACAAATCCGACCCATATTTCTTTAGTGTTCAGTGTCCGGGCTGTTGAACAGGTGACACTCCCTCTCCATGATAGAGCTTGTTCATGTTAATGTCAGTCATGCATTTTGTTGTCCATTTATGTAAGAGGTGCAGAGCCACAGAGAATGAGACTAACTTTAAACATCTGAAGGTCCGAGCGGCGAGCGCCAGCCCCACCTTTCAGCATTCCACCTCCAGCATACCGCTAGCGCCCTGTGTTATCGGCTCTGGATCCGGCTCCGGCTCCGGTCCAGGATCCGGTCCAGCTCCCCTCCTCGGTGGTCCCGGCCGG